>JAQFXM010002495.1:0-24546 GCA_034693345.1 Entomobrya multifasciata
ATATTTTTCTGCTTTCTTTTTCTATATTGCTATGCTTAAGTAATGATGATGATGGGGGATTAGAAAGATGACGAATGGCTGACTGTTGAATGCACAGAATAAATTTTTTGTATGGCAAACATTTCTATTAATCTTTTAAACTGTGTTTGATTGAAACTTAGTAATTGTACAAATTCGACATTTTAGATCATGCATATGTCATGTCATGCAACTAAAATACGATGTTTAAATGAAAAATGATTGTCTATCGCTGTTTTTAATACATTGAAATTCCACAACGTGTTTTTCTGATTTTTAGTAAATAAAAGTAACTCAGATTAATACACAGTTTCAAATATAATATCTTTCACATTATGATTTTTGAATGAACAATATAATACTGTGATTTACTACTTGGGTATGTTATTATGGACAGGCGGTGTTGTAAATTGCACTGGAGCAGTAGCAGTAGCCGACTGCAAAAGAACAATTTCAAAAGTAAATATCACGCTAAAAACAGACAGTATGAAAGGTTTTGTTATAGTGAAGCAGTCCAATCCTCCAAATCCAATACAAGAGGTTCGTAATCTGAGTTCCAATCTTTCAACCTAACAAATTCAAAAAAATGTAAAAATTACGATTTTTGATGAATTAATAACAATTTTTTTAAACATGCTCTCATCTCACCTCTTTCGTGAGTACATCAACGTGGCATTTGGATAAAGTATGTACAATTTTATGAACATGTTCATTAACTTTAGAACAGCACAGTATGGATATAAATGTCCTCATCAGAAGATGTACAAAAGCCCATGCAGAATACAAGCTATTAACAACGTCGTGGTCGGAAGGCACCAAAAACGAGTTCAGCTAGATGAGATACATCAGAGATATAAATAGATATATTAGTAAACTATCATCCTAATTTAGGAAAGTTAATTTGATTTCTTTTTGCATGTACTGTTAAACAGATAAAGTAGATATTTGTAGATGCGCAAGCAAATATTAATGGCGAAAGTACTCGTCCAAAGCATTCCAAAAGATCCACTAGATTTTCATGATCTTTAACAGCTTGATTCCAAGTTTGTTGGTCTACAAGCACAATTTTTTCATCAATACAATTTTGGGGTAACTTGATACCTTACAAGTCATGGACATGGACATGAATCCCTTATCAAGTTCATGTATTTCTTTACCATGAGCCAGTAAAATGTTTCCTTCCAATTTCTCCTTAAATTCCTCCAAATGCAATTGGAAACGTTTATAAACTGCCCGTGCAATTACGGAAACCAAAATATCCCCAAAGTTCCACGCATAAACTGCCCATTTATTGCATAAAAATAGTAAAATGGACACAACGATGTTGTAAGGTATAATTCTTAAATATTGCCCATGGGCTTCTACGTAGTACTTTTCCCAAATAGAGGAATAAGTCTGTTCAGAGGGAGACGAACTATTAGGGTAAAATGCAACTTTGAAATATCTCCAGTGTGAAACCAAATTTTCTAAAATGGCCGAAGTGAAAATGATGCCGGATATGAGGGTAATGCTGCGAAACAGTTTAGTGTCTTCTTTGTAAAAATCCGTTTTCAGTTCTCTCCATTTGTGAAAACAGTCAATCAGTATGGCAGAGTTTCGGTGCATGAAAATGAAACTGTGATTGCAGCAAAAAAGAAAATACCACAATTAAATTTATAGCTTACTTTTTACTCTTTTGATATGAACTTTTGTTTTAAATTTTACACGTAAAGTCCTATTGAATAGCAAACAAAGCCAGCGATATTTTTAGCTATTTGATTAGCATCGTTGGCTGGTGCTTCTAAAAAGGAAACCAATGCGATCCCGTCATTTACTGTTAGAAGGGCTATTATTAAAAGAGATGTTATACTTGCCAGGCTTCTTGATCTGTAAAATGAAGAACAAAAAGTTTACCTAAATGTAAAAATTTACAAATATAAAGTTCTTGTATATATATTGATGAAATAAGTAATTTAATTTCACCTGAAACTAACTGAAATCAAATTGCCACTAAACAAACCGGAAATTGGAACAATCCCAATAATTCTGCCGAAACACAACAGAACCCTAATGCATCTGTAAATGTCATCTTTTGTGAGAATGTACTGCCTTTCTGGAGGTAAATGATATCTGCTTAGGTCCTCAATTAGGGTCTTTGGTTTTACTTTATGTTTGTTATGATTATTAATGTAAAATAGATTATCTTTAAACATTTTGTTTCAGAATTCAGGCATGTTAATTGAAAAATGTCTCACTTCACATGAAATAGATACGATAACCTATGGATTCCAATGCCAATGTCAAAATTGACACCATCCTGCTTCGTCTAAAATTTCTTTTAGATGTAAAAACTTTTAGATAATATTGAGAAAGCGTTATTTGTTAGATTTTTATCTCTAATAATTAAGGTAAATTGCAATGGGCAATGCATATTATAATATATTATTTTTCAGTTATGCATCAACATGACACGTGTCATTTACACAATGTGTTGAAATATGAATCCCGCAATAAGCTCGCATAAGATTTCCTACCAGCTTGAATGGAGCTGGACATTTTACTGATAATAATGACAATGAACTAGAAACGTATTGTTGTGAAAGTTATTGGAACGACATATTTCTAACAATGGATTCATAAGAACCGTTATTATATTATTTAAAGTCAAGGCACTTTTCCCATTGACTGCAAAAATTCATATATTGTTACAATGTATATCACTTTTTCATAAGAAAGTGACTTTCATGATAAAATATGCTTGAAGTTCGTTTGAAATGACGTGCTGGCACGATATACGATGCGACACAAATGAACGCGTTTGTCAACATTTTTTCTAGTGGATATGGGCTGCGTAGTTTTAGACATCAATGTACCCTTTCATCTCCTTCAACACTTGAAAAAAATAATTCACAGCAAAAAAATTGACATGAAAGAAAGACATATTTTATGGTCAAAATGTTGCATTTTTTATTTACTTTTTTATACATAAAAATAGAATATATTTTACATATTATGTACATATTCAAGTATACATGTAGATAAAAAACATTTTCTTAGAATTTACTGTATTTTTAATGGTTGACACGACACGTGTGTGTGTATTCCGTACAATGGAAAAAGTAGCCTAATGGGGTTCCATAATCGTACGCTAAATTACAGTTTTTGCAGTACACCACAATTTAGTCTGTCAACTGACTCAAGAGTGCAGTTCCTTTCAATATCCAGTAATCCTCCGTATGCTTGGTGGGTAGATGAATAGATGTTATGAAATTCGTTGAATGGCCAGTCGTGGATAGGACACCAGCACGAATCTGATAAGAAAAGAAGAAAAGAACAAGATGAAATTAATTTCCCTTGTCGAAATGATATTTACGATTACGAGATTCATAAGAAAATTATGATGAATCCTTACCGAGGTTTTATAAAACGGGCAGTTATAAACACCTTTCTTTGGCTGTGGGTCCATTGAAGGTAGAAAGTGAATTATAGGTAGCATGGGGGTCATTTCACCTATACGAAATATGATAAAAGTACAATGAAATATTTCTGCTGTTTAGTAATTTTAATTTGTTGCATTAAAATTAATACACACCTGGTTTTGAATCTGCAAGCAGCATTTCTTTCATATCCCATCTTGCTGCCTCCAAGAACAATCCGTGAACTAGTACACCATCTTTTGGTGCAACAATTTTTTGTTCAATTTCCTGTAAAAATTGATTATATATTTATAACACGGAAACTTCTACTGTAACTTGAAAATTTAAAAAATCCAGTTTTATTACAAATATTAACAACGTACAGGATCTAATTCCAACTGCTCCTCTTTTACTATCGGATCCAAACGATAATGAAACTTGAGCTGATCAATTGGATAGCTATATTTTCGAGCATAATTTTGCAGAACCGACGTAAGAAATCCTTGCTGGAAAAAGTATCCAGAGAGCCAAAAACTTGATGGAGGCTTCTCTGTTGTTTGCCATACCTAGTCCAAAAAAAGTTT
The DNA here is from genome assembly GCA_034693345.1 of Entomobrya multifasciata. Classification (NCBI taxonomy): domain Eukaryota; kingdom Metazoa; phylum Arthropoda; class Collembola; order Entomobryomorpha; family Entomobryidae; genus Entomobrya; species Entomobrya multifasciata. The sequence continues at coordinate 3,998 of JAQFXM010002495.1, forward strand.
TCCATAAAAATCATACGAAAATATGTCCAAATGTTTAAAATGTTAAATTTTTTAGGGAGTTTGATCTTTACCCTGACAAAGTTTACGCGCAAGACCATATCCTTATACCAGCTACTCAATGTCTTTAAAGATCCATACGACACAGGCTTCCAAACATCAGGCACTTGATTGTTCAGAAAAGCAAAGTACATTTTCTCCAAATCTTCCGACATCACAATTAACCCTTTGATTCCCTTCTTCAGCTGCACTAAAGTATCCCTAATTTTATTAAGCAGCTTATTAAATCTGTCAATTTCCTGTTGCAGGAATATAGTCAAAGAAGGTGTCCTTCCTCTACTATCTGGCTCAAACAAGTAGGGATGTGTCTCGTCATGATCCAAATTAGTTGGTAGCCTCGTTTCCAAATCCAAAGCCAAATCAAAAACGATTTCATCGCTAAGCGCACTTCCACCTCCCCCAGTTTGCCTAGGCTGCACAGTCAACAGGGCATTCAAGAAGGACGCTGTTTCATTCCGTTGGAATGTGATTGTAGCGTTATCATGCATTCCAAATATTTCCGGCTCGTCAATAATTGGCAGTCTGTCTACATAGTCTATATACTCCTGAATTTTCGGGAAATTTGGAGCATAGTAAATTCCAGACGGAGAATAATTGTATTCCAGTTTTAAAGTTCTCGGGGAAAAGTAAGTCTTGAGAATGGTCGTCAAACAGCGCTGATCCCAACCATCGGTGATCCTACCTCCATACGTGATTTGACCTGTGATGTACTCCAAAGCATCCCAAGGTATAATACCGTCCTTGCAAAATATTTTCAGATTTTGCAAACAGCAATCCCGATCGCTGTCGTTAAACTCGTATTTAATATTCCAGCCCAAAGGACCAAACTTTTTCCGCTCTTGGATGACCGCATGGAAGAAGCAAATGCCAAAGACCATTCTTCTCCAGTCCACATCCAACATGTTATTCTCGAAATAGTCATTTTCCATTTCAATAAGCGCCCTTCGTACATTAGCTCTCAGTCCTTTGGGAGGTTCATTAGTGATTTTCACACTATCTTGGAGAATACTCACAGGGAAGTTTTGAGTGGGCATGGAACTTAAAAACAGACGGAAGTCGTCGCTAACATCTTCAGGATCCTCACTCAAGGATTTCACAATCTTTTCCAATGTTGGCAGCCAGGATGAAGCTAAATGGCAGTTTTGAAGAAACACCCAATCCCCACTTTCAAACGCTGCATTCATCATTCTTTCGGCAACGGGGCCTTGACCCTGCCCCAAAGAAATTGAAGAAACACGATCTCCATATTCCAGCTCTGCCGCAAATCTATAAAAGTTTGCTGTTGGATCGGATCCTTGACTCAACACAAAAATGAGCGGAGTAAACTTGTTAAGATCCTTGTAAATCTCCATTAGATCTGCTAAAGGACTCTCAATAAATGCTTGACCCTGCTCAGTGCGCACAAATTCAGTAGCCGCTTCCACCAGCTTCTCCTCCCACACAACTTTCACCAAAAGTAACTTTTGAAAATTATTCAGCTTCTTATTCCAACTATCATCCTTTTTCGCACCCTTATGATCAAACAGCATAACCTTGAATGACCCTATGAGTATCGGAACAGAATGGTCATGAGCAGTCTTTGTAATATCTTTGAAGGTGTCAAATGCGCTTTCCAAATCTGATAAATGTCCCCATCTCACTTCACTGATCCATGTGACCTCAGCAGGTTTCTTGCTATGTTCCTTTTCCGCACTTGCTCCTCCACCTCTTATGAAAAAGTCCCATTCCTTTTCATGAATATCATTTTTGCTCTTCAAAATGTCCGCACAAAGCATAAAACTAAAAATGAGCTTGTCCTTCTCGAACAATCCTCTGCTAATATTTGTGTATGTCGCCTGACTGGTTTCCTTCCTCAAAAATTCTAACCGTACGGCAAGCTCCTCTGTAGGTTCCGTGGAGCCAATGCATTGGTCAAAGACTTGAGTAAAGTATTTCAAGGAATACTGGTACATAGGATCCAATTCTGCCAATTGTGCCACCACAAAATAAAGTACACTTCCCCTGGCAGCTACCGGTCTATACTTTTCTCTTGCTGTGCTAATATTCTCCTCCGTTATCTCAGCTTCAGCTACTCGCTTCACAATTTCAGTACTTGTTTTCTTACTCTCGTTCAGAGCATCAATCAACTCCTCATCATCCAAAATGTTACCTTCAGACTGGAAGAGCAACCGAAGAATTTTATTTTCAAGGGACACCAACTGATTTTTATCTGAATTGATTTGAGTGACCAAAGTCTGTCTTTGGGATTCCAGATCAGGTCTCTCCAGACCCACAACGTCACTCAAAAGCTGATCCTCCAAGCCTTTCATTGTCACCGTAAAGTTGATGATGGTCACTTTGATGCAAACCTCAGGCATATAATGTGGATTGTTCATTTTGGAGGTCATGTACAACCGAAAGTTCATATCGTAGTCAACATCATTATCCCCCAACCGAATTAAAGTTCGACCATTTTTCGTAACAATTTGACGAAGTAGTATAGGCTCCAAAGCGGGTTCCAAGGATTCCTTCACTTCTTCTATTAGACATGGGTAGCCCAATCGTATGCAATTTTCCAGGGTACGCATGAAGGTCCCATCCGAAAACTTCATAACCTTCAAGTTTCTCTCAGACTCTTGCTGTTTAATCCACCGATTGGCCTGATCCTGGGGATCGATCATTAACGGCCATCTTTTTCCCTTTGTGGCTAAAATGGCATTTTCTGTAGATGTATTATCCCTGGGCAATCCAAATGAGTTCCAAACTCGGATTTCAAACGGATCGGCAAACTTTACCAAAGTGAAGCCTTCTGATACAGGAATTTCGAGTTCTATGCAGCGTGCCACCCATCCATTTACAAGGATTTGTCTGTAATGATTGGTAAATGCACCATAATAGGCAATACATGCAGCCGCCACAAAAACGTCTCCAACCAAATTCTTCAACTCTTCATCGAATTTCTCTACGGTTTCACCCCACCTGATTTGTTCCGAAGCCAGGGCAGTTGTTAGACTTGCAGCTCTTTTGAGCCTGGCTGCTGTCAGTTCCATGTTATCTTCTAAATCTTGCATTTCTTTGGTACTACTTTCGAACTTTTCTTGAAGACTGCCAATTTTTCGTTCTACTTCATTCAACTGCTCCTGCTTTTTCTGTAAAGTGGCCATAACTTCGTCCAACTCAGATTGGGCGGCCAAGTACCTGTTCCTCTTGGGTTCGACTGTTTTTGCAACTTTTGCATACGTGTCTATGGCACGTACCCACATGCAAATTGATTTACAAGCTTTGCTGACCTTTTCAATCTTTTTGGGAGTGAAGTTGGGATTGTCCATGTATGTCTTCAATTTCTTCATGCTACTGTCGGATACATTATCCTTGTCATAATCATAAAGCTTCTTGAGAAACTGGGTATCAGACAGCATAATCCTTGCCGTGTTCCAGTCCGGCTTCAAACCAAAAAGAATGCATACTGCTTCCATTACTGTTCTCACAAGTTCAGGTGGCTTTTGAAATTGTTTAATTTCTGTAATGTCATTCTTATCCAAGGCATCCAATGACTTCACAGCTGCTTCCAAAGCAGGTAGAGCTTCTGCCAAGTCCTTCTGAGCGTCTTCTGCAATGGCTGAGGTTTCTTCAGCTTTTTCTTTTGCAGCAGCTTCTTCCACCTGAACGTTCTTTCGCACGACATCGGCAGCAGACTGATCCTCAGCGAGGACCAACATGAGATCTTTAACGGCTTGAGACTTTTGGGCAAGAACAGGCTCCAGTTCCTTCAAGTCTATACGCATTTGCTTGATAAGTTCATTTGTTTCCAGAATTTTCTATACACAAAATAGTAACCAATTAGATCGAGAGCTTGTACAATTGGAAGTAAATACTTAGCCATTACATCAAATAACTTTATAAAATTACCGATAAGCCGTTTTGGATTCTCGCTTTCCCCTGGAAATTTTTATCTCTGCTTTGTTTCAGCATGTGCGAGTACAAGTTGATCAGCTCCAGATAAGAACTAGGCGTTGTATAGTACCGCCTTCGCATTTCTTCGTAAAATGTGTCTGCCATCTCAGTAACACTCTGTAATCCAATTTTATCAATTAATACACGTTTAAAAATATTGAAAAGGCTAATTAATATCTCTTGAAAAGTATTTTTTAAATCTTTTTTTCTTACAGTATGAACCAAAACAGAAATATCTGACATCGCCTCAGACGTCACACTCTTCCCCAATTCAATCTTGCCCATCAGCGTATTAGCCACACCCAACAACGCCTCCATTGGCCACTCACTGAACACATTTATGGTACAGCAATTAACCAAACTCGGAAACATCCTGCATCTCACCCGGAAGCTGTCTCCAACAGGACTCATACACAGCACTATATGCAAGTTGGACCTGACTCTTCTAATAAAGAAATCATAAACTTGATCTCTGTCCCTATCATTAATCCCCAACTCTTTAGCAGCAGCTCTTATAGGAGCCAGCATTCTTTCCTGGTCCTCAGGCTCCAAAAGATTAGGTACTTCTCCACTATTCAAAATATTGTTGATATCCTCCAAAAACTCTTCATACGCAATTTGCGTGTCCGTGAAGAGGAAGGTCATGGGCTCATTCTTCATCCCAGCAACTTCATACAACTTTTTCAAATCATCATGAAAACTGGTGTAGTCATATCCTCGTACAAGTTCAATTTGGAAACAGAAGTAGCCCGACAAGTAGGATGCCAATCTTGTCATACTCTGCTTTCCAGTACCACCCACGCCAAGTAACAAAGCATTTCCTCTCTCCAGTCTCAAGATACGTGCTACCCTTGACACTTGCTCTGCGTACTCCGTGAAAAACACCAAATTCATTTGCTTTGAACTTTCCACATTGTACTCATCCAGGTAGTCGTTGAGCACCTTGTTCAGTTTCTTTTTATTTGGGATTTCATCATAAACTCTGTCTTCCCGTGGAGTGCCCATTTTCATATAGTCCCCAAATATAAGATTCTTCAGCTCTTCAGCATCAGAAGTCTCTTTCAAGGTGTTGGTGCACAACTCTGCTAAGCTGTTGTTAAAAATGGCTTTATCTGATTCAGTGGTCAGCCGATCATGGAATACACGCTGGCACTCATGGTAAAATAGTCGACACATTCCCGTTTTGCTCAACATGAATTCCCTGTTTGCCTGCATTAGACCTTGTATAGCTTTGGATAAGTCACGCATGTTGAAAAGATAATGTGACTTGGATGGCGTTGGGAGGAAGGACTTTGCCATGAATTGGTACGTTGAAATGGATGCACTAACGAGAGGATCGGCCAGTTCCCTTACTTCGTTGGCGAAATCAGATAAGAAGCCACGTAAAATGGAGCGATAAATATTTGTTAGAACTTGATCAGAAGGTGATGGTATAGCCATCATCGCGAAGTGTCTGACAAGTCGAGGCGTCACTGCGTTACGACCTCCCCCTGGCGGAGCACAAGCTGCGGAGAAGATAACGTTTTGAAGCTCTCTCCAGTACATTTTATGGCGATCATAGCAGCCGTTGAAATCCAATAATTGACGAAGCAACTCCAAAGCAGGTTGGGCTCCATATTTGTCTAATTTCGGCATATTGAGATCGTCAATCATGACCACCACCTTTTTGCCCATGGGAGCACTCAGCAAACTCTTTTTCCTCTTTTCCAACTTTTCTTCAATCATTTCCTGAGTCCTTTTTGAACTTGTTTGCGCGGAAAATGTCATATAAATGGGAAGATAATTGTTTGGACCGGAAATTGTGGTAAGCACAAACTTGGCAATAGCTGATTTTCCCGTGCCGGTAGATCCAGTGAAAATTACTGCTCTATTCACTGACAAAAGTAATTCCATTAGATATCCAAAGCGTACGGTATCGATTGTTGGAACGAGAATGTCGACAAAGGGGACTGTGGGGTCATAAATATACTGGGGCATAATGGTATCCCAATTGTCCATTTTCTTTGTTTCCAAATTGTTATAATACCCAAACAGGGATCCAGCTTTGGGTAATTTGCAGGACTCCTCTGCTTCAAATTGCGTACGGACGTATTGGTCCAATCCAGAAAATCCGTTTTCGTGAATGTTACCGCCAATGGACCAGATATACGCAAAGACAAACACTTGACTCACAAGTTGTTTTAATTTTGGAATTTCCAATGTGTAGTCAAAGGTCTTTTTGATAAGTATGCTTTGTAAAAGAGCGCACATCATTGTCACCTTTCCCATCACAGATTGTGGCATTACTTCAATACAATACTTTTTTATGTAATGAAATCCATCATCCAAATACTTTTCAAAGAGATGATTAAGGTAGTTCCTAACGTCGTCATTTTCAACCTGTTTCTTAAGCCAAGTCTGTACCATGGGACGCCAAGTCATCTCTTGAGGATCAACGTAGACCATTCCACAGCGCGATACAGTAGCTGGGGAAGCTTGAGCGAGATCCTGTACCTCGAATACCATGTGGACCCAGGGTGTAAGCTTGATTCTCTCAGAATTGGCGAGGCAAAGCATTTTATTATCGTCCAACACTGTATTCATGTTTTCAATCCACACAGCATCCACAGGTCCGTCACAGATGACCCACTGGTGATGATTCATCTTTGGCTTCACGGAATTTCGGACCATAATACCGAGCAGACCATCTCTCCATTCCAAAGTGATTGGATTTATCTCGCCGTACAGTTCCCCGATTGAGACTGCCTTTGGATTAAGCACATATGTGTCCACTGGCACGTACAAGGGATTATCCACCTTGGCTTCGAAAAGGGCTGTCAGAGCAGCCTTAAGCACTTCGTAAATGGTGGTCTTCCCTCCACCAGTGGGACCTACCAACATGACACCATGTCTGACAACCATGGTCTCGTACAGTTGAATCACTTTTCGGGTGAAGCATTCTGGAATCTGAAGTCCTTTGGCTAGTGAACAATTTTCAGACTCTCGTTGCAAGGCTCCATAGTCTTGTTCGGGAATTACGACTCCAGGAAATAAATCTTGAATGATGCCCTAAATTTGGATATGATGGACTCATTTAATTTCTGACTACTTTTAGTTAGGGATTGGTGATGAAAAAATTATTGATCGCTTACATGAAGTAAAATGGCGTCATGAGCCAAAAACTTTGGCAGATTAGAGTCCCTCAAAGCCCGAATTAAGACAACGTTTTCATTGATATCAGGGTTGGCTCTTTTCAAACCTCCGGCCATCACTAAAACAGACTTTACAGCTCGCATCCCAAAGTCGTAGTGATCCTGTTGGGATAACTGTTCACTGCAAAGCTTGTACATTTGGGTCATTTTCTGGGCCAGCGGTTTTGAGGATTCAAACCCTTCCGAATATAAGATAACCTCGGCAATCAATGTATAATCGGGTACCATCCTGGAAAAGTCAAGGTGGTTATTTTTTAATAAAATTTATTACTAAAAATCATCACTGCGAATTCGTCCGTTTTAAAATTCACGTACATAGAAATTGGCCTAAACAGCGCTTTTAAATTATCAGGCAACTCAGTTCTGCCCGCGTAACCAGGATTCATTGTAATGAAAGCGGAACAGGTCTTTACCAACTTGATTTCTCTGCCTTCAAACATAAATCTGGAAAGCTTCTGTGCCTTCGCCAAACGAATCGTAATAAGCTGTTGAGCTATAACCGACAATACTTCAATGTCAATACGGTTAAACTCATCAAAACAGCACCAGCCACCAGATTGCGCCAAACCCGAAAAGAATCTTCCCATCATCTTATAGTCAATGCCTTCCGAACAGTTGAATACGACGCACATGAAAGCCAAACTTTTGGCAAGATCCTTTGTCGTCTCCGTTTTCCCCGTTCCGGCTGGCCCAGCAGGTGCCCCTCCTAAATCCAGCTGTAAGGCTCCCATCAAACAGAGATAACATCTGTCAGTGAGTGGTGTAATCACCAATCTTGGCGATGCCCCCAGGTACTCATACCCATAAGTATATTCAGCGTTCGCCATTTTTGCCACAACGAGTTCTCTTTCTGTATCCCAGTAGTATCTGAGTTGCTTCAACCATTCAAAATTTGAGCTGGTATCTACGTGTAAATGCACCATGCTAGTTATGATATCCCTGGCGTGGACATCGATGGTGATCAGCGCACAGAGAATGGCTCGTACAAGTGGATGTAGTTGACCTCGGACCATGGCTGCACATTTGTTGAGATTCTTTTCGAAAATAATAAATAAGTTGAACATTCTTTCCAATTAAAAAACACTAAAAATTCTACCGTTAGAAAAATCGAATTTCCCACCAACCGACCTACCTCAAAATTAACTTTCTCAAACTGCTTCATTCCTTTCCTCCTATCAGCCTCTGGCCCGTCTAAAATTTCGTGCACTGATTGTGCCCACATTAATTGCGAAATAGTCAAGACAATCTGAGAAGGAAACTTTTGTAGCCATTCTTCTCTCTTCATTGTCTGATGGTCTTTGAGAGCATTTCCCATGATTTTCTGTAGAGTTTTAAACATCCCTTCCTCCACTCTTCCCAGCCAGTCTTCCACGTTACCACGAGTCACCACTCCTTTTGGAAGTGCAACTCGCTCATCCTCAGGAGAAAACATGGCCAGAACATCTAAAACAATGGCACTTTGAGGTCCACCAAAGTCAAGTCGCATAATGGCATCAAAGCATTTGCGCATGTGTGGCTGTACTGCTTTTGGATTCCTTGTCTGAGCCAATATTTCCAATAACTCTTCATTAGACAAAAAGTAAAACCGTGGGAAAATTACTCGCTTGCTTTCAAGATAATCATCCAGACATTTCATGATTTGTTCGAGAAGTTCATTATTCTGCTTCAGAGATTCAAGAGTTCCTAACGAAGCTCCAGCACGAAGTGCCAATGGATTTCTGTTAGTTTTGGACATTAATTCTCGCCATGATTTGTCCACTTGAGCAAACAACTTGGCTTCGTTAGGAAGCTGTCTTTGGATATCAGGTGCGGAAAAGATGGACTCCAAATGAATCCAGCTTCTTTGGCAATTCATCCATTCCTCCAAAGTCTGAGCAAAAACATCCAAAATACGATTCCACTCGTCCACTTTAGGTTTAATGGGTCCCACATGTCTGGAGCTGGAAATAGTGGCCATGTGGATATTACTGTCATCCAAGAGTACTTGAATATCGTCTGTACCTCCCAAAATGTACACCTCTCTTTGATCCTTGTATGGCAACACTACAAACTCCACGTCGTTCCAAGACTCTTCTACTTTTTTCAAGAGTGCCTCCAAACTGTACTCCGAACTAGCTTGCGAGCTAACCTCTTGGATCAGCTCAGTGGCATCCATTATGTTTAAGTCTAGTAATTGCTTCAATGTCACATTTTCATCGGTCAAGTTTACACCCAAAGTTTTGGTGAGTGTCTTCCAGTGCCTGTCTTTTAGGGTTGGATTATGCAGACATCCAATCCATGGAAGCTGCATTCTCATCGTTTCCACTTTTTGTTTCAAAATAGGCAGCACATCATTTGGAGGCAGTCCCTTGTCCAACTGCTGAATACTCTTGACATACTCATTAACCTCTCTTGTCAACTGCTCTGGATTCATATTAACAAATGATGCCTCATCCCACTCTGCCTTTTGCTTCTCAAACTTGGTAATGCTGTCCCAAAGTTGGTGTCTCAGTTTCGTAAATGATATCAACTGGTCGAGGTCATCAAAGTTTGTTACATCCAACTTTAATTTTTTCTGGTTCAATTGGAAATGATCCGCCTTTTCTTTATCCGCTGCTAACATTTCCTTCACTTCTGTGAGCTTTTCTGTCAACTCGTGTGGATCCGAGTTGGGATCGAGAACCTCTTCAGCTTCGACAATAATTTTGGCATTTTCCATTCTTTCATGAATTTCCTCCGTTTCTTTTCGGAAGTGTTCCAGGAGTTCCTCCATCAACTGATCTTTATTCAGCACCTTCACATCAACAATGTCTCTCAAGTTATGTAAAAGAGGGGTCAGTTCTTTATTATCTTCCACATACTCCTCAGTCGTTGGAATATCGTACTGTTCCATCAAATCAGTGAACTCTGCACAGATATCCAAGTCGGTTTCAATTTCCTCCATTTGTTCCTGCATCGTGTCAAGATAGAGTATATAATCAACATACTCTTCAGCAGTTTCAGGATACTTTTCAAATGTTTCAATGGACGCCTTCATTCTTTCCATGGACTCTTGTTGCTTCTCCGCTGCCACCCTTTAAAAACAAAATAGATTGGTTGATGTAGAAAAAATGTAGAAATTCCAACACAAAGCAGATTATTTATAAATATTCATTTGTGTTTTTACTCTGGAATATGTTTCCTCAGGACATCCAAACAGCGGACAATGGTCGGAGTTGCATGAGCTTTAAGAATACTGTTATTCACACGGAACACGCCCATATTCTGGATTTCCTCTGTATGGTTAAGTGTCTCCATTTGGTCCGCAAATTGTTCCAAAAGTTTAACAAATACACGAACATCTAAAAAGAAAATATGCAATCACAAAATACTATCTCAATCAATTAATTTCATCACATAAAAGTAGTCCTCTTCTCACCGGTTTCATTTTTGTATGTATCCAAATCGACCTTTTGATTCTCCTGGCAAAACAATCGGATATGGTCAAATACTTTGATGTACTTGTCACAAACGTGGAAACCGTGATGAATTATGGACTGGAGAACATCCGCTACGTCAGCCAATTCTGGATCATTTTGAATTAAAAGTTCCATATTGGGGCCATCTCCACTTGTTTTCTCGTCAACGTAGCCATTTATAATTGGTCTAAATTTTTTGAAAGAGAATATTAACTGGTATATCTGCATAAAAAACTGAACAATTTGTTCCATGCACATTCTAAAAATTAATATCTCACTGTGTATATGGATGAAATGCGGCACGAGACAACATATTTTCATAACTCATTATCGTTTTCTTCCAGGTATAAAATAGAAAGCGGAACCCCTTAATATAATCAGAGACTGAAGGAGAGAAAACAAGCTTATCATCTGTCCACGAGCAACCGACATCGTATAATGGATCATTAGATGCAGAAAGAATCATGTGACCTCCCTAATAATTTTCAAAACCATGAAACATACAATACAGTTCCATTATAAAGCGACATTTTAAAATGCAAACAAAAATGTAATTTTTCTTACATGCTTTTCATGTCTAGATATGAGTTCCTCCAACTCATCCAAGTAGGGCACAGGAATAAAAAATTCCTCTGGAACAAACTGGACCCGTTCATTCATTTCAAGCATCAAATATACCATTGAATTTTTCATAATTTGGAAGTAAGTTCGTTGAACGTAGTAGTCCACAAGGCGTATGAAACTGAAAAATAAGATAATTACAAAATTAAAAACTTCTAAACTAGAATTTACGTTTTTAAACGATGTGTATGTATTCCATTTTTACTCTGTCAGTCTTCGGCAAGTGTGCCGCTTCTTAAGCTGCTGAGAATAAGTGAGCCACGGGCCCGGATACTCGCTGATAATGAAAGGCTTGCTTTTGCTGTGAACCGGTTGTTCCAACTGCTCCATATAATAATTCATTTCCTGTGCATAACTATCAGGACTGAAGCCTTCTTCAATTAAAGTCGCTCTGCAAGCCGCTGATGTCATCTCAAAAACCATTCCTTCAAACGCCCTCAATCTTTCCAGTACATCTTTAGCGTGGGTACTTTCATAACCGAGGAAATCTTCAAGTAAATAAGTTACTCCACCTTTCAGCTTGAGAAATCCCATGTGACTCATTTTCTCACACATTTTCCACAATTCCCTCAACATCAAACGAAGAGGTCGTTTAGTAATAAACAGGTCATCTGCAAGGGAGTTCCTAATCATGGTCATTTTCCTTCCTTTTATTTTACTTCGCCAAATAGTGAACGATTTCCAAAGCCGGAAATTGGCGAAAAATGGTATCGTTGTGATATTATCATAAATTAACATTTGAGTTTGGAACTGAAGCATGGATGTATACTCAGCCATTCCATGATTGAATTGGAGAACGCCATATTTGCTAAGCGTGTAATGGCCCGTTTTTGGAGGCACTTTATTATATTTGACGATCTTGAAGCGGTAGGGATTAAAATCAGGATGATTTTCCGGAAGGGAGTAAACCAGACAAATATATTCATTCCCGTTAGTTTCGTGGCCCTCAATGTGACGCATCAGGGCAATGAGCTGATCTCTAGTTAACGCTGTATTCTCTGGGATTCCCCACAATTTTTGCGTATTAACCGAAGTGCGCACCAACTCCCCTGGTGCCATACACTCGGGATATCCTTCGGTATGGTCAAAACAACCAGGAAAGCCAGCAATGGGTTTATGACCAACGTAGCGTTCTTTCAAAGTTGGATTACGTTTTGACTCTTCTTTTAAAACTGCCGATTACCAAACACATCAGAATTATATCATTAATTATTTTCCATTGGAAAATTAAAGTATAATTGCATGTGTTCATAAATAACTTACGACAAATTCTCTCCGTTAACGATAACGTTTCATCGTGCGCCTTGGATTCAAAACTTGTACGAACTTCCTTCTTTTTCGCTTCAGCAATTGTAGCTTTGCTTTTACTACTAGTGGACTTATCGGACGACTTGCTTTGAGACTTATCTTCTTTCTGGCAAATGGCTTGACCTTGAGTTCTATTCTTGTCCTTCTTTCCATAAGTACTCATGGGTTTATTGAGTATTTTCTCAGTGTTACTACTACGACCTCCCTCACTGTCCATTGGAGATTTTGGTGGCCCAGTGCTACCTCCCCGTGACTTTTGGCTGTTGGATTGCTCCTTCTTTAACAAGTACAATTCCTCAGCCAGAGTACTACCAGATTTGGAGGTACAAGCTTCCGTGTCAGTGTCCACGTCATCTAGTTTAGCAGGTCTAAAAAGAGGAGCACTAATGGTATCCTCCGGATCATGTCCACCGAGAGAGTCACTAAAACAAAGTAATTATATATTTTAGACCCTTTAACAAAAATTGCTTGCTAAAAAATTTTTTTCATAAAATATGAATAATCAAACATACTCCTCCATATGACCTCTTCGCCTTCGATTGATTTGCGTAGCTTTATCAGGCCCTTCCTCAGAGTCCTCCTCCCAAATACCCGGAAAGAGAATTCTCTTCTTTAAGAACAACACATCACTTTGTCTCGCCTTCAGATTATGTCTTGGAAATGTTACCACTCCAGACTTTTTTCCAGCTTGGTGTTGATGCATGTGCGTGTGACTGTGACTGTGGCTAAGGGTGTGCTCTGATTGCTGCTTATGAGCTTGCTTTTCAATATCCGCTGACTTTGTACCACTACCGGTGCCAGTTCCAGTACCAGTTTTACTACCAGTTGTAATGCTCGCTGTTGATGATCCACTCTCACTAGCTGAATCACTAAATGGTATCATGCTGGATCTGGGATGCAACATTTCTCCAGTTTCATTGTCCGCGTCTAGAAATTGACCCTTATTACCGGAACCATTGGGATCATTGGAACTGGTATGAATGGTATTTGCATTGGAGCCCCACAAAAGACTGTAATCGGCCGCATCGAAAATATCAGAACTTCCCATTCCACTATTATCCATGTCACTTTTTGTAATCCGTGCTATGGACCTACGTATTTGAGCAGCAGTCTCAAAATCGTTTTTACTCACATCACTTCTTCGATTGTCTGCGGATGTTCTTTGGGGCAATGACAAATGAGATTTGCGATGACTTTTTCGTGCCCTGGCCTCAATCTTTCGGGATTGAATCGTCTCCTCATCGAAATTCTCCATTTTTATGGCAAAATTAGTTTTATACTCAGTGCGAATAAACTTGATAATTATTTTAGTATACGCAATGCGTAATCTCACTAAATAGAAGCAAAAGTGAATCGATGGAAAAGAGGACAGAGATAAGGAGATATCATAACTAGATGAATTATGGAAACAAGATAAGCGAAAGGTGCCCTTAACTACTAAACTCTAGCTATAACTAATACTTGAGCAGAAAGCACTGTCGACTCGTTGTCTTGTTTGGTTTCCTGTTTTTCTAAAATTCATATTGTTTCATTGTCCGTACGTTGTACGTACATATGGGAAGACAAGAAGCACGCAGAAGATAAGACACGTGTTTATCGATTAAACAAACTGCTTACTTTTATAAAGAATGACATATTTTTATTATAATTTCTGGACTCCCATTTAATTTTTTAATGTTAATACATTACGTTACAACTAAATTGCAATTAACAATCAAAACCACAAATGACCAGGCATATTCCTATAATGCCCCAATCAACATTTCCAGCTTCTTTTAACTGTTACTTTTCAACGCCAAAAAATTAATTTGTCACTTTGATACGAATTAAAACATTGTAAAGATAGCGTCTCAGCAAGTGCAAGTGGCAAATTAACGCAGTGTATGTCATTAATCTTTAGTGATGGCTGCGCTGCGGGCTATGGTTAGAGAACAGTTAAGTGAAGTGTGCAAGGTAATTTAATGCAACTTTGTTCACTATTCTAAGCAGAGCATTTGTCCAACAATCAAAAATATGCTGTACTTTATTATACGAAATTAATTTATTGGTTTGCCATATTTTCTTAGAGTAATAATCAGTTATAAAAGATCATATACATTTACATATATTTATGTACTTTAAAAACATTATTTTTACTAACTATTCAAATAATACTACATCACTTCAACACTTTTTCCCCTTTTTCATTCATCAAAGTCATTTTTCTTCAATTTTGATTGTCTGTATTACTGGGATTGAGAACGGTCCACTTCCAATATTGTTAAAGGCCTGTGCCACAATTTTATAGGGTACTGTTGAGCTAATCGAATAAAAGTATATTTGTTCATTAAATTGAACTAAAAATTAACAAAATAGTTTTAAATTTTTCTAGTCTAGAAATTAAAACTTACTCTACTACTTTGATTCCTTGAGAGTATACTGCTCCCAGCGTCTTTGTAGGATGCAACATGTGAAATTCATAAGGTTCATCGTCAGGTGCAGACGCTTTCTTCAGTCCAATTACGTATCCCAGTAAGGCTCCATTCCAAGCTGTTCTTGGAGGTGGCTTCCATGTAACTTGGAGGGTTTTTTCATCGGTAGCTTGCACCTAAATCATTTATGCATAACATGCTTTCAAATTTTTACTTTCACTTGAAAGTTAAATTTATTTTTATAAATTTACCTTAACGTCCACAGGCGGAGCCGACGGAAGATCCTCTGCCGTCCTTACAATAATAGGCAACGTAGGTGCTGACACATTATTATTAGATACAGTAATTATTCTAAAATGATAAGTTGACCACGGTGAAAGGCTGGAGACACATGCAGCAAATGTATTTCCATCCTTAATATTATCATGTTGCCAGTCAGTTGTACTCCTTCCATTCTTGTACTCAATTATGTAGCCAGTTATTTCCGGGTATTTTAATGAATCGGAGTCAGTGGTAATTGTTGTTGCATTGTCATCATTATTACTCCTAATTTTCAAATTGTATTTGGGTCGCTGCCATGCAAAATATGCGGCTCGAGAAGTGATGTCCAAAAGTTTGAAATTGGATGGTGGAAGTAGAGGGGCAGTTGGAATTTCAACGTTTTCTAAATGAAAATTGATTTCATAACATTTAACTCGTTTAAATTTCATATTTGCGTAATTGCCAACGATGCCGTATTTTTTAAAAAGTTTACCTTTACTCTGAAAATGCAATTTTATAGATGCCTTGTTTGGTGCTGGTTCAGCAGGTGCAGTTGAATTTTTGCGAATGGTGCAAACAAGATCGCAACGTGTTTTCGGATCAGCCACAGTCTCATTAAATTTTATTTCCACCTCCGACTCTACATCAGCATTACAAAAAATTGGTTATTTTTAATAATCCCATCATATTTATAATGGTTTCCAAAAATAGATCAACTTTTCATTCAATTCCATTTTATACCCACCATATTCCGCCAGTTGGATTACACTCGTACAATTTGTGTTTCCATTATTGTCCTCAGTATACCGATACATTTCCCACTGATATGACATTTCATTTTGATCAGAAACCGTGTTCCCACAAATGCTACCTGGTTCACCAGCACTACTGCTATCATTAACAGCACACACAAACTTTACCAGTATACCTGGAAGAATTGGTCCCGGTGGAATTTGTTTTAGGAGAACTGGTGGAAGCATTACACTGGGCGCATTATCCTCCCCCGCACTACTACTAACCATACTTAAATTATGAATACTTTCTTCATTTTGATAATGAAGTAAAGCTGCCAAGTTTAGGTAATACAAAATATTATTGAAAACTTGAATCATCATATAATTTTATATCAAAGAGAGCTGCACTTGAAAAATTAAGAAGAAAACTATTACACTTGAGCTATAAAATACAAGATGTAATATTCCAATCTTAGACTGTAGATTAAGTGACTTTGACTTTGACCAGTTGACCTTCTTGAGCTATATGTTGTAGTTAAAATGTATGAAATGAATTATACCTCAATAGACTATGTTGGCACGAGGTGAATTGGAGTTAAGTGATGTTTTGGTGGATTTTGGAATGTGCGGAGTGAGTGGAGTCGTATGGTAAGAAGTAAAAGAAATGATGCGCAATTCATGTGCCAAAGTCAAAGAGCCGGAAAATGAGTCATGTTAACAGAATCACTTTCATTATAACTATAAATGATACATAATATCTTGTCTGAATGTAGTAAACAATTTATTTACGTGGACATGTGCAGCAAGAGAATTTAGCGTGAGAAAATATGATGGTGACATAGACATGACATAACAGTCTTAAAATTACATTCCAATAACGAATTCATTCATTTTATTTTCACTACTGAAACGGACAACGAAGAACATTACACAGTTCTAAACGAAATGTTAAGATGTCCAGTTCATGCTGTACCGGAAACGCTTATCACACCAAACACTAAAACAAACTATTTTACCACAAGATGATCAGAGCATGAGAACGTCGATTGTCCATGCGCTTCAATAAACAACACACTTTCTTATCAATAACTATCATGCATGGTTCACTTCTTACAAGGAATGTAAAACTATCTTGGAATTTCCTGTGCCTGTGATATGATCCCAGACGTCTCATCAATCAATCAGTTTTGGCTCCTCTGTAATGATCTCATACTAAAGTACCATACTTTGCACAGCATGTGGTGTGGTATGCAATGGATTTCCAGCAGAAATCTGGCGTTGGTCATTTTAATGGCTTAAGTCTGGATATATCTCTACAACATTAACATTTGTAACTCAATAAGTGGTTTGTTAAATATAGCTTGAGTTATGGTCTTTGTATGGGGTGTTATATGGATAAAAAATAATTTTTCTGTTTTATAAGTCGTCATTTTCCAATTTTTCATTGCAAGGTCAGCTCCACATATGATGATGGTGACTATATTATAATGTGATAGTGATGCTGATGACCAACACCAATACTTGTAGTTGAACGCTTTTAAGTATCCAATCTTTCACCGCTGCCACTTGACTTCCACCACCCACGCAAAAACATGCATATTTTATTTAACTTCTCTGCTCTTTAACAATTTGTTACAAGTTACAATGTATGCAATCACTCTTGCATTAATTGATGACAATAGCCATTTAAATTGAATTAATTGTATTAAATGTGCTGCAAAATAAACTATCATACGAGCATGAGATCATTTTTCTAGAAACTTCACGAGATCAAATCAATTTAGTCTAAACAATATTTTATTACAGTAGACATAACATGTTCATTACTGTATCAGTATCAGTTTTACAAATTTCAAATGCATGCTACGAAAAGTTAACTATGAATTGACATGTCCATTTAAACCACAATCATCATCTTCGTCTCCATCCATATTTTGATTCATATGAATGCGGGTTACTGATAATGGTGGAGAAGCCTGATGATCCTCGTCTTCAGGAAGATTATTGTTGTTGTCATTATCAATCAAGTCGATTTCAACAAAATCCTTCCCACTAAAAATGTCTTCCTCTTCACGAAGTAAATATTCATCACTGGTTTGAGTACCTGGGCATCTCATCTTGTTATTATTATTCTTATCCAAAAGAAAATAGCCTGCAGCACCTGAACCTGTATATAAATAGGAGTTTGCTCGACTTGTCATAGGCGTTCGGAAGGCTTCCGACCTACGTACCCCTTTTGATCTGATTTCACCAGCAGCAATCATTTTATTTTGTTGGCAGATGAAACATAACAGGCAGATAAGCTCGATGAATTTGAAAAGGAGTAGGGAGGAAAGTGTGGCATAGGTCATGTGAGACTGTTGGTTAGGATAATAGAATATATCGGTGTGTTCCAGCAGACAGAGCTGTTTACTTCTAAAGAGGTAAAGACCATATAGTATCACGCAAGTGATCAGACAATCTCCGATGATTAATCCAATGGTACATGATCTTGCTAGAATGGGGCCCTTTTTTAGGGAATTTGTAAAACTATATTAAATAGAAAAAATATTTTTGGAAGGATTTGAAAGATTTTTTACTTACAAAGCAAGTAACGAAAAACTGCACAAAGCCTTTAACACTGAATAGCACGCAAGCAGCAATGTAGAATTGAATGGACAACTCTGCAAAATTGAAAAATTCAATATATTTTTTGAATGACTAATGGCAATTTCATTAGTATAATGGGTAGTTAGAAAACGTTTTGCAATTTGCAATGCTAACTGAAAAGAGATCCAAACTCGCTTGGCTGCATTTTTGTCAAATAATCCTGTCCGCAATTCAAATCGATTGCACTTTTAGTTTCTTCGTTTAAGGACAAAATAGAGTCCCATCTTTTGACACGCATGATTTTATCTGTGAATGCAATCACAAGATCCCAGTAGTATAGCGAAAGTAATCCTAGAAACTTGACGAAATCAAAATAAAAACGGAAGTTTTTGTATAAAAACGAATTTACACACATAATTTCATGCCATCATAAAATATGAAATTGGAATATCATGATCTGAAAATATGTACCAAGTTCAGAAAGGCAAAAACTCTGCATAGTGTTTTCGCGGGGAGGCTGTGCCCAGAACACATAGCGCAATTAGATTTTGGTGAACTTGTTCCCGGTACCGATGTCGAAACCATTTAGATTTACGAAAGATTGAATAAATGTCTCTTCAGTTCTTCCTTACTTCCTACTCGCTAAACCGAAATCATGTTGGTCATGAAACCGTTTGGATTGTTTAGCAGGCATACGTGATTGATCATCACTTATGCCTACTAAACTAATTTTTTTAGTTTTTCCTCCATAATTACATTTTTAAAATACCTAAATTGCACATGTTTTGTTCTATGACGATCTCAAGTTTTATACAAGTTATATAAAAGTGTTTCATTTTCCTCATCTTTGAATGACATCATGCATGATTGACATCGAAATACGTAACACGACTGTGCATGCGAATGATGAGATGAGTATGATAAATTGCATTTGTATGAAAATGAAATTCATGGAAATTCGAAAACATTTGCAAACTGCTCATGCCCTTCAAATTATTGCAATTTTAGTACTTTTCTAAGAATAGAAGCCAAACAAGTGCATTGAAGATATTACACTAGAGCTTACCAAGGCCGGAGAAGGAGATGTCAGACTGCCAAAGTGTGAAAAACTTACATAGCAAACGTGGAAAATTTCCCCGTGTTTAGTGATATGCATAATGCTCTTGCATGCAGAGAATCTCTGTTTTAGTTTGTATGAAATAAATTTTATTACAAATACATGCTTGAAGTCCTCTTCCAAAAAAAAGGTTCTGAAATTCACTTTCTTTTATGGCGTATTTGCACACGTAACCACTAAAGGTTACGTACAAAGAACTGCCAAAAACGTGCAAAATTTTCTATTACACGTGCTTGAGTAACGTGTGAATTTTTGTTAGTTATTTTTGTTTGTTTGTTGATTTAGCCTCATTCGGTACATCATCCTTTAAAACCACAGGCTCGAATTTGAATGACATGCAATCAATTTGCCTTGAACTGGGTTTAATGAACATTCTAACCACAGGTGAATTTTGTACCTGTGTACTTTCTCTGTGAAAAGCTTTGATTGAACAAAAGGTAAAATTGATAAACAATCATATATTAATAGCACATAAATCCAATTATCTATTCACGTGCTATTGAATAGGAATTTATGAACAGGAACTGGAGCGTAATGTAGTCCCATGTTCGTTGTAGTAATCAATGTGATGATCGTGATGTCTACTGTACTACTATACGACATGTTTGTTAGGAAGAAAATAATATCTAATTAGCTGTATTGTCATTTTCTCCATTGTCAATTATTAATGCAATCATCAGGCGTATCGTATCTATTTTTCGTAAGGCTGTGCATCAAACAACTTGAAAGAATTATAGGTTTTCAGCATTTAAAAGTTTAAATTTCCATGATACTGTAAACCCTATAGGCGTATTTATAGTATGTCCTAATGTATGCAATTGTCTAGGATTTATGTTTTCGGAAATCTGAAATTTCATTTATACTATGTCCTACAACTTTCCAAAAATAAT
>JAQFXM010002496.1:0-24543 GCA_034693345.1 Entomobrya multifasciata
CTTGGTAGCGTGTTGTCCCAGTCCGGATTCTAATGTATTACGAGGATAGGACAAGACGACAAAGTCGTGCCAGACTGGTTTGGACGCTAGGAACTGACAAACGTTTTATAATCTATCATCAAGTTACGTGATAGGAAAAACGATTCCTAAATCGTTGTGTTCCGGTTTGAGATAATTTTCCGTAGAACAGCTGATAGAAGTATGGTAAACTCAGGTATATAGTAAATACGCCATGTAATTTATGCAACACACACTAACAAACAAGCTTGGGTCGGCTTAATTCCATAATCTCATTTGCCACCAAAAAAGATTTGACTTTTTACCCCAGATAAAAATAGAATTTTTGGATTGGTCAATAGAAATGAATTGACCAATCAAAAAATTCTATTTTTATCTGGGGTAAAAAGTCAAATCTTTTTTGGTGGCAAATGAGATTATGGAATTAAGCTGACCCAAGCTTGTCTGCATAACATATTCATTTTCTAGCATGCTTTTTGCTTACTTCAAGTTGTCAACGATGATGGTTTCTCTCAATAAATTTCGTACTCATTTAATTTACTACTTGCCATAAATTATCATTGACTTTTTAGTGCTCTTCTTTGGTTAATTCTCAAAAGGTATTTGCTACACATCACATAACACATATACCCACATACCTATATATGATATGCTATGAAGAAATCAAAATTTCCCCTAAATTAAATACACCTAAAGCCAAACACTAACAAGCGCTCCTAGTCTATTGGATTGTAGAGTACACGGAAATTGAACATAAATCTCAGTCTAAATTTTATTCTAGCCAATTAACCTACTTGGTTTTAAACCGTTATTGATGTTTTACATTTTCGTAAATGCATGAATAGAGTATTATGGAAAGTTTTAAAATAAAACAAGAATATTTAGATTTTAATTTAAAACATGTTTTCTCAACTGGCACCCGAAGGTGTCGCTTGTTATTTGTGCGCATACGCCAGTAATTAAGAAAAATACACAGATAAAGAGGATAAACCATTTGGTTGACAATACATACGATGTGTCAATTCTAAAGACATTGATATCAAAATTTAGTCACAGGTAACAGCTTAACTGTGAACTGGATGGTCACTGATCAAGACCATTCTGTATGGTGTAGGCGTTGGTCATGAGTGACACTGACACTGACATGACATGTCGTTTAATTTTATATGACATACATAGCGGATGTTATTGCGGATATGAGGTAAACGCAATGAGTAGGTATATTCATGGAAACTTTACCTTTGCCTGTTACTTTTACTTTTGAGACTGAAACAATTAATTGCCGCACGCACTAACTAATCCTTGCATTTGTGCGTGTAAAATCGGAAAACTTAAAATTAGTGGATTGACTGATTAAACTTTGGACTATGGACCACTACGTATAAAAGAAAGGTGGTGTGGTGAATGAGACTGAGACAACAACAAAACAACCTATTTGCTGATTGCTGACTAGTCTGATCTTGGACTAAAGAACTGAAGTCTGATTGATGTAGCATAAAAATTCCATACAAAAACTCAAAACAAAGTGGTGTTTGTACTAAAATGTAAAACGCAGATAAATCAAAGAACCAGCTTTTATCTTCGTGTGCTATAGCTATGCTATGAAGAGTTACTAGCAGATTTTTTAATAATTTCATTTCAATTGAGTTAATTTTTGGCAAAGGTTAGCATAATCACTAATCAAAAATTCATAGACTTTTAGTTGTAGTTTTTTAAAAATGATGAAAAAGTAGTATGACAACACGAACAGCTGTGATGTGCATCAATGTGTTTGTTTTCATGCATGTCAGCTGTCGTCGTGTGCGCACAAACGCAAACTTTGCTGGAACAGCAACCACATCAAGTGACATTTAACAATCAAGTTCCTTATTAATAAAAATCTAATTTTTGTGATTAAAGGTGAAAATTATCCTGGAGCACTTACCTATGCAGTGAATACTAGTTTCAAAAATCAACGTAATAAATTATGAATAACCTTGTACGTTCAGCCGTGTCAGCGGGAAAGTCCTCGTTGGGAACTTTCACCGGTTTTAACCGACGGAATGGAATCTCATGTACCAACTTAATGAGTCAGAGCATGGCGACTGCTACAGTAAGTTCATTTTCGTTTGTTACTGTAAAACTGATTTTATGTACCAAGC
The DNA here is from genome assembly GCA_034693345.1 of Entomobrya multifasciata. Taxonomy (NCBI): domain Eukaryota; kingdom Metazoa; phylum Arthropoda; class Collembola; order Entomobryomorpha; family Entomobryidae; genus Entomobrya; species Entomobrya multifasciata. Next base: position 2,160 of record JAQFXM010002496.1, read on the forward strand.
CCCTTCGGTCTATTCCAACCAAGGTTTAATAATATAAAAATATATAAAAATATAAATTCTTGGTTAGGCTCCTATTATCCATCAGAAATTGGTCACTGGAAACAAGAACTTAATTAGGAATTACCAGACGATTCCAATGGTGGTTGAGCAGAGTGGAAGAGGAGAAAGGGCTTATGATATCTATTCACGTTTGCTAAAGGATCGCATTGTTTGTATGATGGGACCTGTAAGTGTACAATAATTAAGAAATTAAGCGTCAAAAATGTAGTTTTTTTCTTATGGACACTCTAGAAAAAATAATTTGTATTTTAGATAAATGACGGGATGGCATCTCTTATTATAGCGCAACTATTATTTCTTCAGTCTGAAAGCTCAAAGAAGCCAATTCATATTTATATAAACAGTCCAGGTGGACATGTCACTGCAGGTCTAGGAATTTACGACACAATGCAATATGTCTTACCACCAGTTGCTACATGGTGTGTTGGACAAGCATGTTCCATGGCGTCTTTATTACTGGCATCTGGTAAGGGCATTGTTTGATGCTGATTTCACGCTTACATTCTGGTAGAAATCGTAATGCGTAATGAAATAAGTTTAATGATTATATGTTGTATGGCCATTAATTAGGCACACCAGGAATGAGGCACTCCCTACCCAATGCCAGAATCATGATCCATCAACCAAGTGGAGGTGCTCAAGGACAAGCCACTGATATTCAAATTCAGGCAGAGGAAATTTTGAAATTGAAAAAACAGTTGAATGAAATCTATGTAAAACATACTGGACAAGAATTCGATCGCATTCGTAAGTTTTGTTTATGATTATGATGAATAGTTGATTTTTCAGCTGCAGTAATTAAACTTGAGGAAATATTAATTGTATTCCTTTGTTTTTTCAGAAAACAGCATGGAAAGAGATAATTTTATGAACCCGATCGAAGCCAAAGCTTTTGGTTTGATTGACACTGTTTTAGATCACCCACCCAAATATAATGAAGGTGGAGTTAATAATATTTCTCCAGGTGCTCCGGGCGCTCCCAATCAGCAGAGGGTCATATCTGTTTAGCTGTGTTTATTGCATTGTTAGAGATTTTGTATGCAATATAATTATTCTTTATATGAACAATTTATTTCTATCGAATAAAATAAAATGACTGATAATCTAGAAATAATGAAGAATGTATATGCGTTGTGAATTACTTGAAGTCAAAGTTGAGTTTGCTTGTTATTTAGTATCAGTACTTGGCCCTTTGGCGTTCCTCCATAGATACATTGTAGCTGTCATAAAAATGAGTTGTATGCAAAAAAAATATCATGAAACGAATCAGTTCAATGATTTAGTTAGAGTTTCACTCCTACGGGCTCTCATCTCGTTCTTCCGTCTATTGTTGTATCTTCATCTACTTTAGTAGCTCTACCAGCATTAATGCAGCCATATTTTTAATGTATATTCCAGCCTGATGCTCGGTTATAGCTATGCTTAAAACGATTCATTTAGAAAGGTTTAATTGGAAATGGAAAACTCAAAAGAAAACGTTGAAGACATTCCCCCAGAAGAAACCCATGAAACCGATCCCAACCAACAAACCGATTTAGTCCCTGTGGTGTTATCATCGTTGTCATTAAAGAACAGCAATGATGAATTATCAACATCCAGTGAGGAAACTGATGATGCGGCCGAGCTCTTAAATGAGTTAATATTAAAGAACGAGGACAATGAAAGCAGTAGTAGCGACGATGAAGATTCTGACTCTGAGATAGTAATTGAACTGCCCTCAGTTACTGATTCTGAAGACTCAGAGGATATAGTTTTTGAACATACATTAAAGCATAGTTCTTTTTTTCAAAATGCTCGCGAACGCAGAAAAAGACATTTAGAGAACAGGTTACGTGGTGATCCGGGATGGGTTCCATCATTAAATTTTACTGGATCAGACCGAACAGATTTTTGGGAACGTTACGGTGTAGAACCTACAAAACTCACTCCCATTGGAAATGTTCAAAACGTACGAACAATGCTGACCGACGAAGAATTCAAGTAAAGTAAATAAAATTGAGAATGTATAATTTTCCAAAAAATAGACACAATGCCATGTATATAGTGTTTCATAAATAATACTTTGATTAGAAAGTTGGGTCCAACTGAAAGGCGAATACATGTAAATGGACAGAAGTTCAAAATAGTGGCCAATTCCGAAATTACGGACAGTTTTTACAGAACCATCGCTCAAGCAGTTGGAATGCTTGAGTCAGAATATAACATAGTCCATGAAGCGATCCTCTATGAAGTGGCAAAACAATGGCCAATATTTTGTAACGAGGTGTGTGCTTACATTGGAAAGATTCCCAAAGATGAAGCTCAGCAAATGGACCCCAAAAGAACTGTGGAAAAATATAAGAAAATTTCTACTGAAAAAAGTATAGCTCCACCGTATTTTGAACTCATCGCTGCAGCGTTACACTTTGGCTTTTCATTTTCCCTTATTGAGTTAACAACTTTGGAGCAGCCTCTTATTGTTAAAAATTGTAACAATGATAGAGTCCTACTGAAGGCGACAGCTAAATTCCATTTTCTGAAGACTGGAAAACATTATCCTTATTACGAGTTCCTTCTTCCTATAGGGTATCCCAGTTAGCTTTCATACAAAATACAATTTACGTTTTATATGCACCTTTTTTACATTAAATTAAATTAATATGCAGACCCCTCAAGAAAATTCAAGATGGCATGTATGAAACTGTAATTCGCGATGTTATTCTAGTGGAAACGCATAGGCCATGGCTTTCCTTTGATAATAGGTACGCTACTTGATTTTACCAGTAATAAAATTGCTTCCCTTTTGCCTTTTGTCTATCTTGCTTATCATAAAGTTGTAATACTTTTAGGAAGCCAAAATATCGACCAGCAATTGGCCAGATTCCAATTGGGTTTGCTTTGGACCATCGAATATTCATGCATCGTTCCACTGTAAGTCACGACCTTTGGTCACTTTTAGCTGAGCTTATTTTCAGAAAGCTAATCCATGCCCCACAAATCAAGCGTAGGATATTGGATAGCAAGCATGATTTTGCCCTGTACTATTTAGCTTGTAAGGCTAAGAAACGTTATCAAGTTCATGGAAATGCATCAATTGAAAAGCTTGCAGAAGATTTTAGCCAACGCTTCTCCAAAGAGCATCCTCGAGGTGACATTGAAGACTTGGTGCAAGCGTCCCACTACTTTGACTTTTCTTACACTGTTATTGGACTGGACTCTCGTGGAAATTTTTTCTGGAGGGATTATGTTGCACAACATGAAGACAACAACAACAACAACAGCATCAACAAGAAGCGGGGTCCATACTTGGCGTTTTTTGTGAAAACAATGCCGGATAAAATGATGTTTTGGTATGCATTGGAAGATGTTGGAAGATCTTGTCCGAAAGAGAGAAAGTTGTATCAAGATGTGCAGTCGGGTGACCTTCGACAATGGGGAGGCAGATTTTATTTTCATAGTACCCCTGTAAAAGTCTCGTCATTTATTCATCAACAGCGTTCATCCAAATATCTAGGTATGCCACTTTGAACAATTTTGTTCAATTGCCTTGTTCAGTAGAACTAATTAAATGAGCATTTTAGAAATAAATGCCAAAAAAGTTGTACACGGTCAATGGTGACAGGACAGATTGACACTTGTGACTGTTGTAACGGTACAGAGTAGCAATTATCTAATTATCCAATTAATTTTCACTTTACAGTTAAATCTCCTACTCGAATGCTTTCTGATGCGTCAAAGTGGGCTTCGAGTAATTTCGGAAAATTACGTTCAACCTTGACCGCTACCATTAGCTTTGTTTCGCTTAGGACCAGAAGTGTTTTTCAAAGGTAGCTGATTACAGTTTTTCTCGAAATATACAGAACATGACAAATTACTGTATTCTTACTAAAAAAATGCAGCACAGTTTATATTTTATTTCTAAACTGTATGCATAATTATTGTAATTTTATGTGTATTTCTTTTATTTTTTTCAGTATTTTTAGCTTTTTTAAAGACTTTAGAAAAGGAAGGCACAAGGTCTACCCTGACAAAAACGTTCAGGCTTTGTTTGTCCGAGAGCAGCCGTAATTTTATAATTACTCGGGATCATGCAAACTTCTCTAAAATAAAGTTCATCGAGGAAGGAGTCCGCATGACGAAGACAAGAACTTTGATTTTGCAGCTTTTTTGTGTACGTAGTAATTTGATGCACGAAAATTGTTTCGAGTTTTACTGTATTACATACATACATAATATCGCAACGCTAAGTTTTATAATTTTATGACTTGTACCTTCAAATCGTTTAAAGTTTTTTTACAGTAAAAATAATTTGTTAGTTTTTTGTTTGTTCTTCCACTAGCATTCGCACGAAAAGTTGAGTTTTTATAGTAGTTTTAGAAAGAAAAAAATGGACGGGCAAATTACTGTGGGACAATCAATAACTTTTTTGTTGATTTTTGCAAATATTTATCAAACAGCCTTTGAGCTGCTATTAAATCAACTTTCGTTCTTTTCGTATTAAAAATACATGTACATAAGTTTATAGTAATAGCTTACAGGTAGCCAGTTATTTTGCAAATTTTCTGTGTATGTTTTCTTACTTATGGAGTAAGTTTTAGTACCTATTTTTGCCAACTCCTGCATTATTATCATCAACTTTTTTCTGCAAAGGTATGAAATGAAAAGTCGATGTACCTACCTTGTACTTATAATTTCATTACGAAGCTACTATCAACTATCAACAATGATTTTTGCATAAAAACTTTGCAAACAAGTGGCAGACATCCGGCCGGTATTTTAGTACATTGCATTGGCGATGATGATTCATTAAAATGATGAAAACCTGTTTGATTTTTTTCTCTTACAATTTGTACACAGACAGAAAGATCAGATTATAAAACAGTATTTTCTCAAAAGTCGATTTAGCAAGTACAACTAGTTCAACTTCCACTTTGAGAAAGTCAATTTATGTTTGTGATGGATTTTAAATCGTTGCAATTCATGTATTTTCTCTGTGTAATTGCATAACCTTTTTTTTACTAAGGTTCTGGTCTAGAATTCTGTGAAACGCCTCATGTAAACGCTACAACAGCACAACACCTTCCGCCTATTCTCGTCTCGAATTACATCATGTTTCATATTTCATATTTGTTGCAGGAGTTGCTTCAAATGAAAGTATATATTTGTATCAAAGTCGACATAGGATGGATGACGGATAGCAGTCAGTAAAAGTATTGATAAAAAATCTCATGGTCATAAGAGAATTCTTGGGAAATATGTAGAAATTCTCAAAAATAATACTCGTATTTTTAATTCAGTTGAATAGTAAAACTAAAAGTTGAAAATTCAAGGTATTGACATTGCCGAAATTCTATTGAAAATGTAAAATCGATGTTCTGTTTAAATAAAACATGCTGGGCTGGGTAATCTATCTATCTATAATTGACTGATCTGTCCTTGATGGGAATGCATGAAATCCTACTGAAACTATAAACCATTGAACCGATCAGTCTGTAACTAATTGTGTTCCGCAATTTTCAGTGTGTGCTCACTAAAACCATTTACCATAAACTTTGGTAAAGTTTTCGCATTTTGCAGTCTGTAAACCTTACTGTTTGTTTGTCAGTTAATAAAAAAGCACCAGCATATTGAACACCTGGTACGAAAATTTATGATGGTTAAACCGAAAAATGTGGGGGAGGGAGTGAGAGAGGTTTTATTGTTATGATATTATCATGATGATGAACGCTTGGCATACCTTCCTTTTCACACACGCATAGCTAGTTTTACGTTTGCCTGAGAGCTTACATGAAAACGACAACAACGTGTATGCATGATTTGTGCCTCTTCTTTTAGGCATACATCACCCTTTTTTCATAACAAACGACATTCAACATTTAGATTTGCTGCTAAGCAAGTGAAACAACAACAAAAAATATCAATCAAGTCACCAGCAAGCTACATATATCCTACTCAATCGTTCCAATGTTTTTGTAATGATTGTGATATGACATGAGGAAACTTTAGAATACATTGTATACTGAAACAGGTAAATAAGTACTAAAAAGCTTCATACACTTGTTTCTACTATGCATACTACTAAAAGTACTTATTCTCAGGCAAAAGAACAGTGCACTTGAATCTTGGTTTTGGCTGCCAATGCAGTGCAGTGGTCGATGTTACCATTACCATATCTGCAGCAACTTTTATATTGATTTGCCTTACCTCAAAAGGTTCTAAAATAGTAATAATAGGTATTGCCACCTGCGCACATTGACAAACTGTAAATAAGAAAGAGGTAAGGTTAGCCAGTGATGGAGTTGACTGTGACTGGGGCGATAAGCGAATTTCCCAGAAGCATGTAGTACTGACTGATATGATGATATTGGCAGTGGTGCCGTACCACATTTGACATTATGCTGTATCAGTACTACATTGTGTCGATGGACTAACTTGCTATGTTTCACTGTTTACAACTATGTTCTGATTGATATCGCTTTATTGCGCACTTGCATACGCGTGCCATTACCATAGGCATATCATATTTTCATAAGTGTTCAGTTCAAAATGCATATAAAATATTTTGGTTGGAAATTGTGCTTTGCTGTTACTGTACTAATGTGTGTCCCACCACCACTGTACAATGCGCGTACTAAATACGGTATAGGTGAATAAGCAGTAAAAAATGCAAACTAAAATGTGAACGAATCGTGATTATATTTTGCTGAAAAGCCAATACATGTAGTTTCGTCTCGGTCTCTTCATTAAACCACATGAATGAGCTCAGCAATGGCTCATCCATGTACATTCCTCTTCTTTTTAATAATTTTGTTTCGTCACATCTCTTTGTATTAATTAGAATTACAATGAATACAAAGAATTTTTTTTCATAGTGACTTCAAATATTCAACTGGAGTGTGCGATTGTATTATTCCCAAAGTTTGAATGTTGTTGATAAAAACTAACATTAAAAATTCTAGTATTCCAAATATTGAGTTAAATCACATACGTGCCTCATATATAAGTATATTTACATTAGGGAACCTTGCAGGGACAAGCAGCATATATATTTTGATCACGATAGTCATGAAAATGATGACGACACGAGATTAGGTTAATGACAAGGCGAAGTGGTTTTTGTAGTGAATTTGCTTTACATTTTACATCGCATCGTGTAACAAAGCAAACTTAGGCATTTAAAGCAAAAAAAATCATCAAACTACTTTTATTAGACTTAAATGCACATCTGCTCTTTTGATAAACTGAAAATCTGTGGGCTTCTCTTCTGGGTTTGTTTGATGGTGATGGATGTAGGATCCTCCTATTCTCGCCGGATCTTCTCCATCTTCTCAGCTTAACAGGCGAGTTCACAAGTGTAAAGGGATTTCGTGTGAGCTGAGCTGTGGATATCTTCTCCTTTCAAGATTTCAACTCTAAAGGAACATTTTTGGAGAAAAAAACGAATGCAGCAAAGAAAAAGAAGGGGAGAGAATATTTACCTGCTGTATACTAGCATAATAATTACCATGATCAAGGTTTACTGTTGTGTTTCTGGTACCTGAACTTGAAAAAAAAATCCAAAAAGAAAATCTTGCCCTATGTTGTGTACGTGCATGGATCATGTAACTATCGAATGCACGACAAGGTGCATCAAAAATATTATACCTATACCCTTACCTTGTTACTGTGAATGTTAGTTAATTCATGTAGAAGATATTCAAGTAAGAATATATTTTTTTGAACATCCCACATTGTTACCTGTTGTTGTAATACTGAGAGTGTTGTTCTTGGACCTCTCCTCTCTCCTAATCGTGTTCGTGAGAAAAAAAATGCCTCAACGACTTGCTCATCCGTTCATCCGTCCATGAGCTCCACTTGAAAAATAAAAATGTACAAAAACATCATTCTAGATACCACACCAGTTCAGCAGCAACAGCTTCTTCTACAACATAGAAAAATGTAGAATGTCATGTCGTGGTTTGGTTCTTGGGTTTAAGACCTTCTTCTTACTTACCTGTGTGTCGTAATGGGATGGTAAATCTTCTCAGGTAATGTTGAATTCTTCCAAGACAGTATTATATTATTACCCTTTTATTGTTGAACGCCAAGTGATCATGATGATGATCATATAAATGGTGATGGCGTGCTTTGTAGTATTGCAAGTTGGTTGTGACGATGAAGCATTAGTACTGCGCCAGGCCAGGTAAGCAAGCAATAATGATGATAGTAAATGCAATGCTAAGTCAGGTTGCTTTGCCAGGTGGAATTTAAGCACAAAAATACATTATTTCATTATTCACAATCCCTTTCTGTACAACGTTGCATGTACAATGTAAGCTATTGCTCTTGTGTGTGTCTTTTATTGTTAGTTGGTAAAAGGTAAAGTGAGCATTTTATAGTGAAGCCAATCCACTACTACCAAACCAAGCAATATTGGTAAACTAACTAACACAGTAACTAGCTCGGCTCAGAGAGACATTTCAACCTGAGTTGCGCTACTGCAGGCTATGTAGAAGTGTGATGTGATGATGACCAACACAGCAAATATTTTTATTTCTTTTTGGTCGAGTACATTACTGGCAGAAAATATAGTCAATTGTAGAAGCAACGTTATCAAAAGACAAGGGGGAGATCAGTACGCAACGACCAGCAGACCATACAAGAGCAGGACAGTGAGTGTGAGTATTGGTTTAGAATATGTAGCACTCTCTGCAAAATGTCAATTAAAAGTGTGTTAGTTGCTAGAAGATGTAAGTAAAGAAGACATTTTTTTCTTAGAGAAGAGAACCTTGTGTTACGTTTATTTATTGTTATTTTTTTGGAATGTGCATTACCACATCCACACTCACTACAATTCATCATCATCATCATCAATCCAATCATCAAATCCAAATTCGCTTCAGAGAAGTTTGAAAGGAAAGACCATTAGATTTTGTTGCTGCTGCGGCTGCCAGCAGAAAATAATAACAATAGCCACAACATTATAGTGCATCATATCATTTTTTTCTAATGTCAGTTTAAAAGAGAATTGCATCTCGCTTAAAAAAGATTCTTTGCAGACCGACCAAAAGCATAAAAATCTATTTATGATTTTTCATTGAGGAGAGTGGGTCTCTTTTATACAATATCAGTTCAGCTCCTGTCATAAAAAAGTGATGATGAAATATAGTTCTTATTTCTTTGCGTAAGTAAATGAACGTAAATATAAGGATCAGTGGAACAACCTTTTTCTTTTTTGCCACACAGACAATAAGTGGGGACAAAAACTACTTTTACAACTATTCAAGACGAGGGACTTGTATTACTTTGGTGCGAAACTGTTTTTATGGCGCATTAGTGTTGTGGAATGTCTGAAAAGGTATTTCTTTGATTGTGTGTGATGACTTCCATCACATCATCATTCAAACGAAAAGGGTCGGTCTAAGAAGAACAAGCCGGGATACGTAGATACATATATACATGTATGCAAGCAGACCAGGCTACTTCCATTCCAATCAACCAAATTATTTACCTGGTGTCCTTTTGCTCTGGAGCTCGTTAGCTGTGATGTGAGCATGTGAAAGCTTATAAAATTCTAGGAAGGTCGCTGTCCCTAAAATTCTTTCATCTAATAAAAGGAAACATTCCTTCTTTTTTCATAATCTGCTGAAGAACATTTACAACTTATTTGTGAAAACTTACAAAAGCAACACACAAGATCCATGTGAAAAAGTATACACGGTGTAATTACAACGTGGTTTCGGTTCTTTCTTGAAATTGATAAAACATAAATATTCCAAGGGAAAAAGATGTGGAACAGGGTGTCTTTGTCCTGGTTTTCTTAAGAGCAAGAATACATATAAGCTTGTTCTCTTTGTTGATACAAGAATTGCTGTGCTATAATAAAAATCATGCTTATTGGTTAAGCAGAAGAAATATTACAATTGCCGAATTGATTTTCTCTGTGTAATACCTAGTTAGTGCACTGAGCCAATATGTAAATCGCATTTTTACTATAATATGGACACAGAGAAGAGAAAAAATAAGCTTCCAATACAAAATCCAAGTAAACATTTTGTGGAAAAAGGAGAATAAAAACTCGTGTGTGTTGTGTTACCTTGTACGTTATCGTATGAGTACAATTTATAAAGAAAACGATACCGATTCGGGACTTTGTTGTTGTTTCTCTTAAAAAGTTTTGTTCCTTGTTCTCAAAACCCAGTTTGTTATAGTGAATGGGTAAATATATTAAGCAAACTGAATACACTTTTGCTGGAAATGGTTGTGGACAAGGAAGGAGTGCAACAGCAGCAGTGTCAGTTATCACATTTCTGTCAGTTTGTTACGTTTTGCTCCAGTGAATTGAGTAGTGTGCAGGTGTACAGAAAAGCTGATGGTGTGTGAGAAAAAACTGAAACAAAGAAATATTTTTATGCTTGGAGATCTCGTGGAATATTTTTTTACCGGTGAAGTCCTTGTAAGTTTTTCAGATTTTTTGGTCAGTTGAAAATTGCATTTTAAAACTAATTATATTGTCGGCTAAGAAAATACATTTTTATGGGACGTTACGAAAGATTGTTAATTGGGTTCGTCCTTTTTAAATTAAAAAAAATATTCAGCGCAAAGTTTAAGTAAACAAGACGAAGTTTTCGTTTTACCGTTTCAAACTGTTTGAATTGCACACATTTTATCTGGGTCATTGTGCTGTTTGCAGAATGACGATGAAAATGACAAGAGATACAATAATAAGAATATAAATATGATGGGATGTACCAAATGAAACGGCTACAACCCTTTCAAGTTTAATATAAGTTGGAAATAACATTTATATTATATATATTCATTGGCTTATTTTGGACGAAATAACATCTATAAAATGCATGCCTATTGTATGCGATTTCATAATAGCATGACATACGAGATAGTTTGCTTTGCATTAAATGGGATGAACTTTTTATATTGCCTTTGAAACCTATAAAAAGGATCAAGCGCGTTACCTTTTAAAATACCGTACATGACTTTGATTCAGTAGTTAAATGGAATTGTGTCATAGTCTGACTGTTGCAAATAAAAACATGTACTTAAAACGTTACGTACATCAATTTCTCCCCCTCCTCCTACAATATCAATTGTAGTTCATAATAAAAATTCTTATCAGCCGGTTTTCATGATGCAATTATATTTTTATTTGCAAACATTAAGCAATACATAAACAAAGGATGAGTCAACCGAATTTTTTTCATGAGCATGAGACTCATTAATAGATTTTAAAACGTTGAGATTAAAATCAGCAAAAACTACATCTCAGCATGCTGTAGCGTAAAAGTCAACAATTTTTCGTGCTATTACACCAATCAGATAAAAAGGGACAAAATCATCGTGAAAAAGCCAATGTACAAACATAGAGCAATTTAGAAGTGTTTAAAGTCTCTTGAATTGCTACAGTTGCAATACAAACATAATTTCATCTTTGTTGTAATATTTGGTAGTATTTTTGGGATAGCTAATTTTAAAGCAATTTCTACAAGGTCATGCTGACAGTAATATGTTTGCAGAGAGGGACAGAGAAATGTTTATAACATTGAGTCATAGTCACAGTCCCCAACCAAGAAAGACGAGTATAATTTGAATAATATGTTTTGGACAAGCTTTTGTTTTTAGAGAATCATCATCATTAAGTATAGCATATTAAATATAACAAAGGACTTTCTATTTAGTCTTAAATGGTTAATATTATTGAAACGCAAACAAAATTTTACTGCGTAAGTATAAGATTTATAGTTATGCAAGGAAATACTAGTCATCAAGTCAGCAGCCAAAAGATAAACAATATACTTACCTAAATGAAATACCTAATTGCAATCGTATATTTCTGCTGACAAGTGTGTATTTATGCATAACAATGTAAAACTCTAGTTTACTTTAGAGAGTTGTCTTATCTGTAAAGCAAACGAGCGATTAGGACACTTTACGTGTGAAGACATACAACCATAAAAATAAACTTGCACCAAAAAATTTGACTATGCAAAACAAATACTTTGCTACGTTTCTAGATGTGTTTTTCATAACTTCTCATCATCAAATATTATCTTTTTCTATGTGCGTGTGCGTGACAATATTTTGCCGAGGGAGCGCAAACCGTAGTAAATTGTAATATTGCAAGTTGGTAAATCAATCCATAGCACCTCAGAGACTTATTTTTATGATAACAGGCGAAAAATATTTTGTTAGTTCTGGTCTATTTTGGAGTAGCAGTCGTTATAATATTTTTTCTGTAATAATTCTATGTTTTCAAAGTTGACGATGACTGTGATTCTCTTCGAAGGATTTAGAAAAATATAAAATTGAATAAAAAAATCTCTGTAGTATTCAATCGTGAGAAATCGTAAAATATTACAATTTTTGATGCAACTCAAACAACCCCAACAGATATATAGCTTACACAGACATTGAATAAAAGGATCAAGGATGTTGGTTTGCGCAGAATGGCACAGTAATGCACTCATATCCATCAAAAAGAATCTTTGTGTGGTTTATTTGGGCACTTAAAGTTAATTGGGTGCATGTTTCCGGTGTTCCGACATAATTACATGAAAATTGACGGCCATTTAAATATTCATAGCCGTTAATCAGCTAGTTTCAAATACCAAGATTTAAAAAATGCAAATTAAATTATCGATTTCTTTTTTACTTTTTGTTTTTCGCGAAAATAATTTAAATGTAAGATGTTTTTTACCGTCTTGAAAGAATAGGCTTTGTATGATGATGGTAAACGAAAGCGATGCTTAAGAGGACTTTGTCATCGATGATTTTGATTGATAATCGCTAATCAGCGAACTCAATCAAAAAATTATACTTCAAAGTAATGACAGGACACGTGTAGTTGCGGTCACGATTAGCATCATCATGTTTTCTTTAATGAAATTGTAGGTGCATGATGCATCTTCAGAAGAGCAGTGGCGATAAAGAAAGATTTACTGTACAAACGTGTCAATAAAAATGTGCTTTTCTCATCGAAGTCACGTTATTTTTTCTCTGCAATCCTAATGCGTAAGGGAGCTTACTAACTTACTACACTAATAATTGTAATGTTGCTCTCACTCACTACAGGTCAGTTTCGTGTATGATTACTGCAGTGACAGTGAGTGATAATTCGATGAAAAATATATTAGTAGGCAAATGAACTTCATGAAAAATGGTAGTTTACAGGTTTGTTTATCGGAAAAGGGAGACATGACTTAGATATAATACTGAAATAAATTACATTTGCATTTGTATACATGATATTCATTAAAATATTTGTGCAATTACAGTATCTATGCATTTATATAGATTTGAAAAGAGAAAGGTAGTTTTTTTTGTGCCAAACTATTATAAAAAACATGTAACAACTTCGTGAAATTTATATATCTGCTTTTTATGATTATTGTAGTCTTGTGAAATTGTTTTAAAGGTTATAAAGTTCAATAACGTAATAACAGGCAAATTTGTTGGTAAATAATGCTCTCCTTAGAAAAAATATTTTGAAATCGGGTTGTTCGAGGAAATTCTGGACTTTCTGAGAGGAAAATTGGATAGAAAATGTGCAAATCATTCATGTCAGATCATTTAGTGGAAATCTTATAGGAACTAGGAACGCCAAAAACAAACTTGAAAAGGGGTATATGTACAAAAACAGCAAACGTTTGAAAATTCAGTTTGTGTAAATTTTTAATGTGATATTAATGGAGACATAACTTACATTTCCTTGCGTCAAGAATTGACGTTTAAAAATATATTCAAACGTGAATATACGTGAAACCAACCTGTCAACCCGTTCACAAAACTTACATTTATAAAGTTTGAGAATAATTTGTAAATTTACGATCCACTAAATATGGCATGGTATTTTGTGTTTTGCATTAAGGCATTATATACCTGCATTAAAAAACGTTTATCGCTCATTTTGTTGCGGTATCTGAACATGTTATGTCTGCTTTTCGTTCGTCCAAAGCCATGAATCACTCGGACAAAAGGGAATCCACAATATCAACCTGATAAAAGGGATGACACAGAGACATAATTGATTATGACGGAATTCAGTACTTATCAGCGACATTTGTCGTTAAGCCCTTCATTCGATCATGTTGTTCATTACTTTTAAAGAGTTTGGCAAATTTTATCGGTTGATTTTGAGTTAAATGAATTGTGTCGTGACATTGTTATTTTTTATTTCCCATTCTGATAACCAACAAAATAAGATAAAAACCGCTGCTGTTGAGCATTACGTAATCATAAATTAATAACATGTTAAATCCGTCCACTCGTCCAGTCATGAAATGTTCTGTGATTGTGGACATTCGTCCCAACGGCATGATTGCAAACAAAAAAGAATTTAAAAATACGTGTTATGTATCGCACTTAGATAAAAAAAATGCCACGTATCATGAGGGAATGTCCTTATATGTACGATACTTACTCGTAACAATTAGCTATTATAATTGCTGCTACGACAAGATTTCAACGACTTATCCGAACACAAAATATATGCACAAGTGTTCTTGAAAATGCAAATGTGAGACGAGAGATTTAATATAAAAAAGATTTCTTTGTGTCGGACGCTCCTGAGGACACGACTTTACAAAAGTACGTTTTTTATTCATGCACGTGTTCATGTGATTTTTCTGGTTTTGCTACATTCGTTCTTAATAATGATAATGATTATGTACGTCGGAGACTGTTTTAACAATAGACATAGACACGTATTTTCCCTATTTAAATTTTTGTTATCATAATAGCCGTCTTAAAAAATTAAACTTTGTGTTCAATGCTTGAATATAAAGTGTTAAAAACATGATGCAGAAGTGCATATGCACAATTTCATTACAACGAAAAACGTGCAAATGAATTGCAATGAGTTTACTTAATATTGTCTCGTCCTTCCAAACACTTGGGGCTACACAGTGGTTTCTTACCGCCTCGTACAATGATAATGCGAAATGTTATATGACAGGTTTTATTGTACACATGATATACTGATTCAGCAATCAGTAATCGCTGCATACAAAATTCCAGCAAGTATGCTTTAGAAATGAAATATTATGTTCTGGAGAGAATTCATGCATTTTACAATTTGACTTCTCTTACGCAAACAAAACTCAGGTAATAGCTGGGATGACGAATGGAATATTCATGAAGTTGCGTAGATTCCACTGCAGAAAAATGAAGAAAGATTCAGGAAGTGTATTATATTGTAAATCGTGCATATCAACAAATTTATCCATGGATATTAATACATTAAACGTAAACAAGCTTTTAAAATACCTGCTGCACTTCTGTACACAACACGTTGAAAAATACAACATCGAATTTCATTTATGTTTGTATACTCTGATACTATGCTTGTTCTTGTTAGCTAAACGTCAGTAGAATGAAGAAAAGGGTTTATGATTCTTATTTCCCAAGTAATACAATAACAAATATGAGTAAATCATAAATGACAATTTGTACGAACAATTAAACCTGATTTTATGACTCAAGACTAAGTAAAAAGGTGATAATGCTTAAATGTTGAAGTCATCGTGAATGAAATTTAAAAAATTAAAGGCGCTATTCAATTTTGTTTAAATACCTGCTTGACCGTCCACTTATTGAAAAATCATGATCTTTTACCACATCTTTCATGATTTGGGTTAGCTTGAATGTGGCTTCAAAGTTTCAAACTATGGTACTTGTACCATAAAAGCTCATAAAGTTGGCCAAAATGAAGGTCGACATGACCAAAAAATCATTTTGCTGTTGAAAATCATAAAATACGGTGTAAATTACAAAGTGCAAAAATATTTTTTTAAAGATTACTTTACACATATTCGCATTTATGTATGCCAGTTATGCCACCCAATGCTCGCATCAATAGAGAAAACTACACTGTATTTCAGTTCAGTAGTGTTGAGAAAATGATCTCGGTAAAGATTTTTACAGCAATGAGGAAAAATTGAATGTTCATCACTTGATTACTTTATCATCTTAATTTTTCAAACCATCGTCGGGAGGGATCAGATATAGTTTTTATGGTTGCATTCCGTTTGTGCAACGTCACAAAGTACAATATCTATACCTAACCTAGTAGGTCATCAGAGTATAACATACAGAAAAAGGTGTAAGTTTATATTATGCCGAATAAATTAATGCATTTTTGAATTCGAAAGCCAAGTTTTTGATTTGGTTACAAATCATGGTGATTTTACCTGTAACAAACCATTTTTCATATGTATTTTTTCCTTGTCAAAAGGAAACATCGGTGAGAAAAGAACATGTACGCAATGCACATAAATATACTAACGACAAAGTATGATTATAAAACATCTTTGATCACAGCTTGATACAGGTGAAGTGTACCACCTGCAGTTTCATATCATTTTGTCATTGTGAGAGAAGATGTTTGATCAATAAAAATCAGTTCAACGTTTGGGAACATTTTTATTATTTCTCACTTATACTTTATGCTCTAGGTACTATACTACAGGCTTCATTTGATTGCATCCGGTCAAAGAATAAATATACAGTTTTAAAAAATTCAAGATTTAAGGATTTGTCAGGTCAGAATTCGATTTGTTTATCAAAGTCCATTTCATTGATCATTCTAGCGAAGAGATTCATTTATTGCCAATGTACTGATGCCTTACATTTTTTAAGCACTTTAATCCGTCAGAATAACTTTTTATCAATGTCGTATTCAGAGTAATTTTTCCAACAAAAATAGTTTTATCAGTATACATCTATGTTGTCCACCCAATTATGTTACTTTTTCCTGTCTATCGTTTTAAAATCGTGGCCAACTTTCTTCAGCAAAAAGAATGCCCTGCAGCGGTGTTCATTTATTAAACAATAAAAATTCATGAAAATGATCAACGAGACCGCAAGTGCAGCAACTCATGCATCACAAAACAATTGGTTACGGGGCAGAGGTAATTTAATTTCCCTTGTCGTATAGGCAAAACTGTACATTGCACATTTTCTAAATATGACAATATAACGATAAAGTTGCCGATCACTCCTTAAAATGTGAACGGATACACTTTTATCCCAGTACTGCATTGGTCCACTGGTCATCACTAATACTAGGTCATTTTACCTCCTGATTAACATAATGCATCAGGAGGTGCCCACTATACTTAAAGTATGACATGCAGAATTTTAGGCGATGCTAGTGAAAAAAACTACCTTTAAACGATGTGTTGATGGCTGACCCGATTTAATTCTAAATGGGCAATAAAATGAATTGCTTAAAGAAGCAAAGAGAAGAGTGAACCAAAACGAATCAAAAAACTCTCAAATTTTTTGCTGGTTAACATTTAAGCTGTGGCCTGAAGTCCAATCGTGAAAGATCATTAAGAGCATTTTAGTAGTTTTTTAGCCGACGGAACCACAATTTTGATGTTATTTCATGAATGAATGGAGTCTTAAAAATACGACATACACACAATAGTAGTCAGCATTGTTAGTGTAGTAAAATACAACAATTAATAAAGTTTTTTCTTTCATGTTTTCAGAATGTTTAAGGAGCTCTATACAACTATAACAAATTGTTGGGACACAGACCAATAAAAATTTAGAGAAGGACGACATGCCATTACTCTAACGAGGATGCCATCATTACATCTTCTATTTTCCGAAAGTCTTCAATTACCTCAGCAGCAATTTTGCCTTCTTACCAACTTTGGTGCCTTTCTCTGCCTGAAACTGTGGGAAATATTGTGAACTTCAATTGACGTCCAACCAAACAATTTTTTTTTGTTTTTCACACAAAACATTGCTAGTAAAGTAGATGAACAACACAAAAACAGTACAATGAACTTTCCTCATGTACATGAATGCTGCTGTTGCAACAATGATTGTTGTGGTAGTAGCACAACAATGAATACCTTTCACTCCACCAACTCGGCAAGATTTTGCCAAAACAATGCTAATAATGTTACATTAAAAAAGGAGTACCAAAATCTTGCTTCACATACATCATTATTATCAAAGAGAAAACGACATGTGTCGCTATTTACATCTTTAAGAAATGTAACACAACGTCAGTGTGTAAATCTAGTTTGTATTTTTTCCGTAATTCTCCTGTCTTTCGTGAATGTAGGAAATACTTCCGAAATTCCTATTAATACAAGTAACTTTTTAAATGGTGAAAGTACTCCGGAATCATTACCGCCATTTGGTAATCCAGCAGATGCTCCGTCCATTCCAACTGCTTCCTCTTCTTCCTCAAGTAATGTTGTAGTACCTGGCCCTCCACCTTCATCACCTTCAGTACAACAAGCTGGTGGAATTTCCCCATCGACTTCTGTGACAACTCAATCCTATTTCATTAACGGATACGCCAATCAAATTCAAAGGACTAATGTGACAGACCTGAGAGCCTTGGCGAAGAACAAACCCATCCAACTACAGTTTAGAACTGTTTGTCCGTTTGGAAACATCATTAATGATGTAAGTTAATTGATTTTATTGTTATTGCATAGTTTTATCGATTATAGAAAATCACTAATTGCTCATTAGTCATTAGCTTTCAATGAACGATGCATCAAGACAACTGTTTGTATGTAATTACTATCTTTCTGTTTAAATTGCTTGTATGCATCTAAATTTTATTGATTTTAAATGGCTTTAATGCAATCTAATTGTCTATACGTATAAAATTAAATAACAATCGATGGTCGATAACCAGAAACATTAATTTCATCAGATATTTTTCCCCACATGCATACACGTACACATTACATCATGAATGATTGGTTATGTGAAAATAGCAGTTAACTTTTGTTAACCTTTTAATGTAAACTTTCTTTTTTATTATTTTTTGGGCTGATAATAAATTTTGTCTTCCGTCTGTTTTTTCTATAGATTGAGAGGTATTAGATGATGTGCAATATGTAACATATACCACAAGTTTAGGAGAAAAAAGAATCCGTCTTCGCTTAATCTATTGATCAAGAATGTGAAGTTAATCTTGTAGTATCACGTATATAATTTGTTTCTTTTGAAAACATTAATTAAAATGGAATCCGCCTTCGTTGAAATTGGCAACAGTAATAGAAATTGTAATGAGATATGTGAGAGTTCATAGTTAGGACGCTGCGATAACAAAAAAAATGTCTCCGTCCATAATTTTCTTATCTCAGTTATCTTTATCTTCAAGCAGAAAATGAAAGTTTTATTGACTTCCTTTCGGAAACTCAAAGCTTGTCAAAGTCTACGAGTACAGCCTCTGGGAATCACTGAAAGAAAACAAAAAATATTTTTTCGCTTGTTGGGCTGGTATAGCGAATAGCAAAAATGTAAGTGGACTGTGTAAACACTAACATCCTCAGTCATTCAGATAAGGAAAAGGTATAAATTACACTGTGACTGTCTCTTTGATTAACCTAACTTTAAAAAAAGCGAAAAAGTAAAAAAAAAACTTTTAGCAAACTCACTCAAGCATGTTTTTAATGTCACGTCAATCTTTTCTTGTATACAGTGCAGTCAGTCGCAATGAAGATGAATGTGTTGTGTTTTTGCAACTGTGAATGGAAGAGAAAAATTATCCATGAAATTGCTTTGAAAGAAATTTAGTACCCAGCGATGTATCTTTAGATTGGATTAAATAGAAGCTAACGAGGGATGGATAACTTCCGTGTGATATTATACGCAGGGGATCCTGGTCTATGGCAATAAGTTATCGTTATCAATGCACCAACATCATCATCATTTATATTTTCATGCTACGGATAGTGAAAATGATGTTGACTTGCGGCGCGTTATGTCTGACACACAACACAACTTTTTAGTGTAATTTCCTGTGATAACTTTCAAGTAAAATAAAATTGGTAATTGTAGGAATGATGAGAAATGCGAATTTTTTAATGCACCTTTTCTAGGCGGATGACGGTAGCGACTCATACTCATTTATAATTTAAGATACATGCTTATACGAAGTTGTATAACAAACGCTTATAAACTACAAACGCCAAATTTAAATAAAGTCATTAACTTTTGTGTCATCTTTAACTAAATTCCCGACTGTTTGTCGGTAAACAATAATTTTATCTTCAGGAAAAAATAAACTTGAGCTAAAAAACTCGTAACTATTATTTTTAGGGGATATACTTCCCGTTTTTCCATTTTAAACAGGAAATGACAGTTTCACAAAACTCATTTGAACTTGTAAATAAATCAACAGCCTTTGACTTTAAGAAAACAGTTTAATAATTGAGTACGAAACTAGAATAGGCGTGTTTGTGTTATGTCTCATTGTTTCAGGGATGTTTTTTACTTTTGGTTTTGTAGCTTACTTGTGCTTTGAGCTTTTAGAGCATGTTAAGGTGAAAATGGAAAAAAATTAAGGAAAAACACAATGACAATACAACCGGTTGAATAGCTCTCTAAACTTACGTGATTATCGTGTTATGTTGCACGAAAAGGTTTAAATGGTATAATCTAGTCACAAATATTAGAAGTACATATTCGATAGGAAATAACAATGGTACTCATCGTCACTTGTACGTTGTAATTAAATCGACCTCCTACGCATATCTCATTACAACTAGCATTTAACCTTTTGAAATCGAATGAAAGTTGAATTGAGTGAAACTGAGATACCCTTTTTGACATCCCGAATGTTAGAAGTCAACACATTATAATATAAATGATGATGATAATTTAAAGCAAAAATGAATTCATGATGTAGTATTTTTTAAAGAGGCCCAAATTGATCCGGCCTATGAATAGAAAAAAAGGTTGAATTGTGGTTGAAATTTTTACGTCCTCTCATGTCATGCTCGATTCTTCCACTTGACACAATTATGTGTAATATCATTAACAAAAAAAATTAAGGCAACTTGAAATTCAGTATTTGTAATCCTTTAAAATCTATAAATACCCCGTCTGAGTTCTGACTGCATTACCAATGGTTTAAAGCAGTCATTTCAACATGATCATGAATCATATTAGCCCCCCAAAGATAAATACTTTCTTGATTGACCATTGGTCATTGTGCCTGTTAAACTAATTTGGTGGTTTTTATAATTTAATCTATACGGTTATTCATCATTAGGAAATTCTATAGAATCCATTAAATTAATTTTTTCAATAGTCAAAAGTAACTGAGCAAGAAATTCTTTGCATCAATGCATTTTGCTGATTCGATTAATTTTTCTTTCACAATCTTGCATGGTTCATTTACTGCAACCAAAATTTAAAATTAAGTATGTAAGCCATTATTTCAGAACGTTTTTTATAAAACCACGACCAAAAAAAAGATAATGCAAAAATCAATTAACTAGACTCCTTTTACCAGAGGGACTGCTTTAGGTTTTAAAGTAAATCAATAATACAAAGAAAAGAAATAAATACAAATCGATTCATAAGGAAAGCTTAGAAGAGCATCATTCAGTGAAGAAGGTGGTTCAGTTGAAGTGAATGAGAATGGGAACGAGGACAAAATGGGTATTGAAATCAACTAAACTTATTTTTTAACTGTCGCTCTCACCTAAAATTTAAAAGAGTCTCCGATCCCAATTACATTATTATTATGATGAGCACATGAACAAATTCGTAAAGATAAAAGCCTTGTTTATCATATCAAAATGTTTGCATAGTTTGCTAGTGTGGTTTTGTGGTGAAAGAAGTGTATCGTTTTCAAGTTTTCTGACGTGCCAAATGTTTTCTATCAAATAATTGTGGTATATGCATAGGCATACGATATGCATGCATTACATTCGATGAAGTAGGTAAAGTTAGTGCTTTGTCGTAAGCGACAGCGACATATTATGATTATTTTCTAATAGTTGAAATGAATGAATGGTGAGGACGAGTATATAGTGTTTTTTTACTTTGAACACTAACAAAATTCCTCACTGATGACAAAAGGATGCCGCACAGCACATACATTTGCATTTTCGCAGACAAAGGAAACCTTAGAAAATGAGTCATGTACAATGTATGTGGTAGTTGATAATTTCCTTATTATCATCATTACAAAAATAGACTAAAATATTTTCCTTGTCTTTCCTACAATGAAAGATAACTTCTCAGAAATGTTAATATGTGTGGGTTGCATTATTGTGAAATGAATGAAAATTTTGAAACTTTTCATTGGTGAAATAAGTATATAAAAAGCTTTGTGACTCGTGCCAAGAAACACGCTAAAACTTACTTGTCATCATTATTCATAATGATCAATGATAATACATACTGTCAGAATTTAAAAATAAATTGAGATGAGTTTCGCTCAGACTTTTTTTTTGAAATATTGAATGAGAAAGTTGAATGTAAAACAAACAATTTGAAAGGGCATACAATTTCTCGTCCCTGAAAAGGTTCCATCAAAACACTGAAGATGTTTTAAAACGGTACCTGAGGGAGAAAA
>JAQFXM010002497.1:0-24543 GCA_034693345.1 Entomobrya multifasciata
GTGAAGGGGAACTATAACTATGTGTAGTTAAGTACTTATGTTTTGGTTGCCTTATGATTTTTGAAGTACTCAACAGTTATATTTCGAGTTCACCCCCAGAGGGGAAGAGGTTAATACAGAAATATCGGGATAAGCTTACGTTTATAGTTGGCAAAATTATTTGAATTTGGACAAGCGCTTGTAAATATTTAAGCATGGCTATATACCAAATAGAAATGTCTGAAATAAAATTTATGCCTTACTCTAACTAGCTACTGGTTGCAGGAAAATGGCTATATCCATTTATCACAAATAAGTGCAGAAGGAATGGCAGTTTATTTATTTCTTCTAAACAAATTCATGAATATTACCGAATATTACACTGAACAGCGATATTTAGTTGCATCAAATGAAACCATTCAAAACTAAATGCTTATATAGTCTTTATCCACATCCGTACAATTCTTCAATATCAGTTAAATTTACAAAATAGCTGCGCCCATATCCGTATAACTTTCACATATAAATGCGGCCCTTTTAAATGATGACCGCTCATGCAGCATTTGTTTTCAAACCTAGCCCATGTTGCACCAGACCAATTGTCTGGTATTTCTTTTGTTCTGCACCATCATCAACATCATCGTCAGCATCAGCAATCCTGTAAGTATCTTTGTTTTGCAACAGACATAAATGGCGGGAAGCATTATTGCTGTGGACCATTCGCTTTGGTGTTTGCTTCCTGGCTGGCAATAGAGAGAAAGTGACAGGTAATAGAAGTGGTGATACAATGAGAATGAGAGAAGAGAAAAAGGAAGCTACTTGGAAAGCAAAAGAAGCTTTTAAGACCAAAATGACAGGCATGATTAATCTTGTTGATTGTTTTTTTTCTGTGTAGGAAAAAAGAGTCTGAAAAGAGGAAATCAATTATTCATTAAAAACTATTTTCCTTTCGCTTGAACCACAGAAAAGCATCTAAACACAGAGATGAAAAGTAAGCAGACAGATGAATTCACATTTCGCCAAAAAACACTCTTCCCTTTGAACAAAGTTTTTTTTTTGTGTAAGTTAAATGATAAGCTGTGTGCAAGTGTCACTGTTCAACTTTTAAAAAAATATGTCTTTTGCTCTTTACACAAACAACAATGCCCTTTTTCCTCATTTTAGAAACATGTATTTCAACAAGCAACGAGTTAATGCAACTTAATTCTGTGTTTTTCACCTTGAAAATGTTCCCCCTGTTTTCAAGCATACCTATAAACTCAGAAGGCAATTTTTTAAAAATAAAATAGATGCTCCTCCGGATGTAATCATCTGCATACACAATTACACAACCTTTTACATTTTTCAAAAGGAAAGCACTCCTTGGTGAGATACATTCATTGTTTATTCAGCTGTGAGTTCTGTAAGTAATTTTATTTTTTCCTGCAGCTTCCCTTGTGAACACGAGTAAGTTTTCACTAATTTAGAATTCAAAAATAATCGAGTGTACTTGTTGATGTCTGATGTTTCAGTGATTAGAAAGAAAATGGTAATACGAGTAAATGTCAACGAGTTGTCTCTAATTATCAAAGTCATCTTTTTGTGCTTGTTGAATCATTTATCTAAAGTTTATAAAGTGCATTTAATAAATATTTAAAGTATTAAGTTTCCACTTACACTTCATAAGGATGATATTTTAATAGAAATGGTACAAAAAATCATGCATCATGAACAAATGTATGCACACTTGTGCAGGTTTCATCTAAAACATCAATACCGAGAACAATGCTCCCTACCAAGCTAAATTCAAAGTAATTATGAATTTCAAACGGACACAACATTTTATACCTCTTTTTTATCAGTATGGAGGTTATGTATTAGCAACACATGCACATGTAACGTATCGTGAAATTCTACTGCAGTCTGTTTTGATGTTTGCGTCTGTCTACATGCATGTATATAAACTTACTTATCTTTTTACAACATACGATGGCAGTAATATTTTCCGCTTCACGCTATAATATACTTCAATTAGTAGAAAAGAAATGGAGAAAAAGGAGTCTGGAGAAATTTCACAAAATCTTATTAGTCGTTTTATTCTTGATTGCTAACACTTCATGTGCAATAAATTACATTGAATGTTGGCTTCCAGAAAAGGATAGTTGCTCTGCCTCATGTTACCCCCTGTCACATTTACCAAAACCCATGTTCTCTATCAATTGTGTTCGTGTAGCTCGTTCTGTTCAGGAAGAATCTACGAAAAACTAAAATGATACCATAAAATGAGACTTTTAGCTTTTTCAGTTGGTTTTCTCACAAGAAGACGCATTTCCAGAATAACCTTAAAGCGGACATTAAATTGGTAATGTAGCAAGTTCGTAATAAAATTAGCTACTTTCTCTCCCCTTACGGGAATAATTCGCAACAGCGATGAATGACCAAGAACTACTGCCTTGTGCTAATGGGTCCTCCTTCAATTCAATCCCTGCCTTGTTTGCTCCCTGGAATTTTTGTAATTTTTTCGCAGGTCCCACACCCTTTCCCAAACACTCTATACTTTTCCCCTCTGGTTTTGATGTTGACGAAGTGAGTTAAGAAAAATCCTATTTATTTTATTCTCCAGCAATATAACTCATGCACATTCATTCACAACATTTCACATCCATTCATGACACGACCTAAAGAAAATCCAACAGATTTTTGTAATCACCAAAGTTTTGCAATGATGCCAGACGATAGGAAAGAATCAAGACATTTTCTTCTGCTAAAAAACTCCAGCCACAACGAAGGCCCGTTAAAATTGTGTGGCAAAAGGACTAACATTCAAGTTGCCTTAGCCAGCGACTTAGGCAGCTTTTTGGAACATTGAGTGAATATATGCGAAAGAGACACTTTGTAAAGAAAAAAATATATTACCTTTCATGACGACGGCATTGTAGATTCTCACATCCCGGATGCTATAACGTGTTTTCCTACTTTTTCAAACAGTGAATGATATATTAAAGTGAAGAAAGGGGTCGGAATTTATTCTTTGGCAGCCCAGTTCACTTTCATGTATACCCAAACATAACACAAAATTGTGTAATGCAAAAGGTGAGTGATTAATGCATGTTTTCGATAAAAAGTTAGCTATATCAAAATGCTACCTATCTAATCAGCCTACATAATCGTGGTACTGCTACTGTTTTGCCTTTCTACGTGACATCTTTGCCACACGATCGTTTATTGATTTTAACAACCTATTTTTTACTACTTTCTCTGTATTATCAACGTATCGCGATCTTACATTTAGCTTCCTTACAAGAACAAGTAGCGCCCCTGTGGTGTCATCTAACTCTGCAAAATGTTCAAAGGGAAAAGAAGAAGAAGTGCTGGAGTTGAAGAGACCAAGTGAACATAGCTGTCTTTTCCGTGATGTGTGATGGCTCGTCTTCTTTCCTAATTTTTGGAGCAAGCCAAGCCTGCTCTATAGTTTAATGTCACAGCACACAGCTTACTTGAGTAAAATGTGAAACGTAAAAAGCTTCTTCCTCTTCTCTTGTGCGTATAAATGTTCTCAAACTACTACTCAATATTAATTTGATTAGAAGCATGGTAGTTGGAAGTTAAATTGTTTTAGAATGCTATTTTTATTTCCTACTATCCAATTCTGTAATGTTAGTATAAAAGATGAAATGATAGTAGAATGATAGTGTTCAGTGTAAAATATACGAATTCTTTACACTTTGATGCAAATCCCCACGTTTTGAAAATTTAAGTAGTTAATCGCTCTTTCCAAAACTTTTCAGATGATATGCATCTCTACATTACTACTATATATATGGGAAAAGTTGTATGAATGTATCATTGTAATGTCGATTGATAAGCTTAAGTAAGCATACGATATTGCACGTCTAAAATTTTGACCAATTTAAAGCTAAAGAAGTTTTTCCTTCCTTCCATACCCTTATGCAGGGAGTAAAAGAAGAAGAGGTTGAGCGAGAGCAGCAAACTATTATTCAAACCCTAAAGTTTGTCGGTTTTCAAGAGTGTATGTCCCAAAGGCATTTTTAGAGATATGCTCTCGCTTCTATGATCCTGCCTGCATGGTGTTAACTTAATACACGAGTCCAACCAAAAAGTCTTTCCGTCTTCCAAAACAGAGAAAGTTTAGTTTTTCTAGTAGTTGTACTTGTATGGCATGTAGGTAGCCACCAACCAACCAGTCACACGTCATAAGTACTACATGCGGTGTGTGTAAGGGTGAAAAAGTGTACTATGTGCCTATATCATATGTATATGTAATATTTGTAGAAGATGAAACATTTTTTTCTGTGATGGCTCTACTGATGAACATTATATTGCAACATTCATTTTTAGCTGTTGGTTGTGTAGTGAGAATGGGAATATGAAACTGATATTACGTCTTCTCATTCTATTACCACTTTTGCTGCTGTTTCTACTTGCTTTTCCTCAATTCCCTTCTTAATGAATTTCCTTACTCCGGTGGTAACTACTCTGCTTCATAAAAAGGAAGGAAAATCAGAGAAAAGTTTGCATTGGAGTGTAGTACACTTTTTACACGAGCGACGACGACGGTATAGCGGGTGGTGGGAGTAATGAAAAGGTGCAATAATAATTCTAGCGTTTCCGGCCGTAAAGCTGGAGCCGTATGTACCACCTATAATAGGCTTACAATTTTTTCAAGTTGTAGATGAGATGATGATATTTATGAAAGTAAATAAGGCTACTTAAAAACAGCGTAGTTGCTGAGTGCAATAGGGACAACGAGTGGTAGAGAAGGATCTTATCTTGGAAATCAACTTAAGTTGGCTTTCTTCTACTTTCTTATTTTTCTCAAGTACCAATCTATTATGAACATATATCTACAATGTATAGTAAGTCTATGTCTGGGTGGAAAATAAAAGCTGGTTGGGAGAAAATTGTACAAAAAGGCATTGTACTGTAGACGTAATGTGTGCGGAAAGTAGGAATGTCAAATGTTCTTATCTGGTAAAACGGTTCTCGAAGTTCTATCTCACTTCTACCCTACCTTATGTGTTAAGTAGTTGTGTTTCCTACTGAAGAGTGGAAAACAACGAAAGAGTGTAAGTAGTTGATTAGCTTCTTCACATTCGCAGATATCAAGCATACTTGTACTCCTTTCTTCACTTCCTCGAGCAAAAAAATTGACTATAAGAACACAAAAAGTTATGAATATGTTCGTTAGTTAGTCTGTTTTCCCATGTGTCACTGTCCCAAGAGATCTGCTTTAGTATTTTCTCTTCGTTCAGCGGCCCTTATATATTTAGGCATGTTTGTATAATGGAATGGCGGTCGGAGTGTAGAGAATCACACAACTTTGGAAAAAGTTACAAACGATGAATACATCAGTATATGAAGTAGATATTACAATACAATAAAACTCACAATTTCGTTGCTAGCTTGTATACTATAAAATAGCTGTGGGCATTTAATCCATTTTTGGTACCATTGCATGAGTTATCGATGCATGAATTTATGGGAATGTTATGCTTTCTCATTGGTGAGCAATGTGTATGTATTTTAGAAATGCCAAACAACATCAGTACAATAATTACTTTTGGAATAGTTTTCTCATTGTTAGTTTCTTGTCTTGAATATCACACTATATTCTTCCGGATTCAGTGAGAATCCAATGGCGGGTTCCAAGGTAGGACTTGATTTACTGGGGTCACACTCAACAGTAAAGTTTTGGAATATATTTGCAATGAACAAAAATATCGTATCTCTGGCAAGTGTCTCGCCTAAACAAACACGTCTACCTACCGAAAAGGGCAGTAGGTTTTCACTTTTCTTGTAGGTTTTCTGGTCACCAATAAGAAACCTTTCGGGTCGAAAATTTTCTGGATCCCCCCAAATATCTGGATTGTGATGTATGTAAAATAGGTTGGCTTGCATAATCGTTCCTTTGGGAATGTTTATGCCTTGATGAGAGATATCAGACATAGCTTGATGAGCTACTCCTGTTGGAAGGATAGAGGATAGCCGAAGTACCTCATCAATGGTGGCTTGCATATAAGGCATACTACACACAAACAACCAATACAATACGTTTCCCATGTTTCGAATTGAATAGATTTGGTCAATAATTTCTTTGAGATGTAATACTTACTTTGGTCGATCCGAAACTGATACGTCTCTAGAGTCAATCGTGATCAATGATATTTCTGCTTGAATTCTTTTCTGTACTTCTTGATGAGTGGCTAAATATAATATGGCCCATGCAAGAGTGGTAGATGTGGTATCCGTACCGGCGAAAAACAGATCCGCTACAACAGCCGCTAGTTGCTTTTCTAAGGAGCACATTAAGAGTTCACATGTGAAGCTTTCGTTGCATTTTGCTATTATGTATAACAGGTATTTAATGAGCATGCTTTGAATACCTCCAGCTTCTCCATGAAAAGAACTCTTAGCCTTGTTATCTTTCACTGATTGCATTTCTTTCAGGTACACATCAATAAAATCCCTTCAGGAATGAACATCAAAGAAAAATTATGAAATGTTTCGCAGAATTTTAATTCATTTAATGTTGAACTTTCAAGCAAATTGAAATGACCTGCAAGTGTCTGGTTGAAAGGTCTTTTTGTGTTCCTGTACAGCCTCCACCACAAAAGCTTTCAGTTGCTCAAAAGCTGAACGAGTTGCTGTGTAGCCAGTCTTCTCTGGGGCAATGTAACGAAGCCAAGGTAGAAAGAAGATAATTCCCCCGCTGTTTGCAGCTTCTGTTACTGCCCTGAAAAGGGAAAGGAAGGAAGCAGCTATTTAACGCAACTCTTATAAATTTACATTTATTTTAAGATCATATTGCTCAGTGCTTCTAATTAATTTGGTGAATATGTACATACATAATCGTCAAAATGAGAGTAAAGTTGTGTACCTATTTAAGCTGCTTGAAATAGCTCGAAGATTAGGGTCATCTTGATTGTATCTTTTTCCACTTACAACAGTCCAAAGAGAGTTCACCACCGCAAGTGAGAAAAGTTCCTTGATCCCGCTAATTGGCGCTCCTTCTCTCTTGCCAAGAGTTGCTTGAAGATCATGAACTTCATCCATTATCAGCATTTCCATTGTATTTTTCCCAAACCCAAAGTCTCTCAATTGTCGTAGAGTAAAGCGACGGTGAGCTTCCCATAGTTCACCTTGACTGTTCACAAGGCCTGTAACAATTATGGCAAAGTTGTTGCTTACTTGAAAACTAATATTTACAGATTTTTTCCAAATCGAAAATATTTCACAATTTTTATTTAAAGGATTCATACCAAGTGTTTCTCCTTCAAATAACAAAAATAAATCAAAGATTGGCCTTCCAGCTACTTGATCTAATGAAAAGAGTTCCTTTACCAACTTCACGTCGCTGATTTGCACAAAACTAGATAAACAGAATAATTATTTGCAAAAATTGCCTTTGAATTGTTGAAAAATGGTAGAAGTGCTGGTTTGATTTGCCTTACTGATCTTTTAAAATACTGAAGTAAACAGCTCGTCCATATTCTCTACCCCATTTGTAACTGATCATGTGAAATTTTTTGTCCAGTTGAAATATACAGCCCAAAATTGGCAAACCCTTGGGCCCTGGCAAATTGACTTTTCGTTTTTCTTCTTTGAAGTAAACATAGCCAAGCCATGTCAAAATGGCTAGCAGAACCCAAATTATGAAATCCATGTCTGCAAATTTTATTTAAATTCTTACGTTTTCAATGACGGCCACAAAGCAAACTGTGATATGGCAATGAACTCCTCTGCACGCTTAAGTCAAACTTTAATAGTGCTTAGGCTCAGAGCTGAACACTGAAAATGGTGCGAATTGATTATTCTCAGTCTTGGTACATAAATTCCCTGACTGATTGCTGAATAAGATAATTCATTTTATTCAGGTCATTTTCATCCATTTTTTGGTTTACATGTACAGGTGTAATTGGAAACCAGACGGTTGATTACTGCTTACATTTCGCCATTCATTTTAAAGTTATGGTGCGTCAACATATTATGCATACTACCCAATAAAGTCGTAATAGATATGATATAGCGCAAAGCAAAAGAGAAAAACAACACAATAATATCGAGTGTTTAGCCATCATCATCGTCAACCATCATCACATCATCATGCAACTCATTGCTTCGAGCTCTCATCTTCTATGCCCATTATGCCCAAGCCTAATGCATTCATCTCTAAAATCATTGTATGTTTGTGTATGGCCCACGTGGACAAAGCAACTTTTATCAAGGTTAAACTCATTAGACAAAACGACCACAACAAAAAATGTACTTTTCAATTTCATATTTGTATGTACCATAATTTGTCATAAATTTATTGGTCAGAAATGGAATTGAATTTTTTACATGAAGTCAATAGCCACTAAAATTTTATCGTACATAAACTCCCAATCGCAAAAGTAGGAACGAAAATGTTCATTTTATTCTTGAAAACGATTTGAGGTTCCACTTCAAACGGCTTTTCGGTAGGAGATATTGAGATATGGATTCCTGGTTGCAGGATTTTTAGTCGCCATTGAAAAATAATCAGTGTTGAATTCTCGTCAGCCAACTGTGAAACCCTTCCCGTGTACGCTGCTGCAAGTATTGCATTTTCGGGATTCCTTTGGAAAAGTAGAGGAAACACGGGTACCCATTTACTTCTCGGTATCGGGAACAAATCTTTAAAATGAAACAGGAAATGAAATATGCATGAAGTACTCTGTATTTTTAATTTGAAACGGTTGGTTTAGCCATAAAATGATAATAAAAATGCATACCTCTTTGCTCTCATCGGCATCAACTGCGGCAACCATTACAGGGTGTCCTTCGTTCGCCAACTGATCAGCTACTGCGGCAAAAGCATTCCTAGCGGCTATACTGTAACCGCACCCTGGACAAACATTAAAAATAAAATTATTGCACATGCAAAACAAAATTGAATGAAGTTTTACTTTTATAAATAAAGAGACATACACTGCGCATAAAACATTACGAAAGCCGGCTTGTCCGAGCGTAAAATCGCGCGATCAAAGTTGGATGGATCTAATTTCACGACCCTCTCCTCTCCGGGGATGCCTCGCCACCATGCGTGGCTTTTGCTCATGGATTTTGGGGAGGAGGATGAATGGGCCATTATGGGTAAGTTCACGGAAAATTTGGGAACGTTTTGTCAAAAAATACTAGAATTTTGCAGTGAAACAAAAAAAAGAAATTTCAATTCACTCTCTTTCCTCTTTACTTCAGCATTATACTTTATTTTGGCCTGAAAATCGAATTCGTATTTTATTGGATTTAATACCTTGGCAATAATTGTAATATGTAATCTCTAACCACCTTTGGTGGTCAAGAGACGAAAGTCAACATTTTGACAGGAATAGTTGATTGAGTTGATGCAAAGTGTGTATAGGTAAGCTGGTAAGCACATCTTATTTTCCACAACGAAACGTCATCAAAGATTTATCCTCCGAATCAAGCATTAGTTACCATACACCTCAATAATTGTACTTGACTGTGTCAATCTGTACTTACGACACATACTATTACACATTCGTTTTGCACAAGAGGTCAAGAGGTACTAAACCTTTTCTACCCATCACTATTGCGCATATCCAACGTTAAATTGCTGAGGGTATTCTGATTCTGCTGTGGCAATAAGCAAATTTGCATAAACATGCAAGTATTCTAGAGACAGTGGAACTAAACATGGCACCAAAAAAGGCAAAATGTGCATCATGCAAAATACTGCCAGCAAAAATGACAATCGGCCATGTCGTCAGCATTTTTCTCCACCAGATTAGAATTTAAAAAGTTTATTTGACGGGGTCGTGGCCCTTTGAAAAAGAAATCATATTGGGCAAGACGGATGTTGTAACATTTTTAAAAAAATCAGTCTGATATGTTCGCCACAGTTATTTCGAACAAAACATCTGTGCATAGTCTACCATAAGTTGACACACAGTGTGAAATAATATAATAACACAGTAGCTCGACATTTTTTGCATACGTGTTACATAGTGTATTCCACATTCACTTTGCTGGAACAAGAGGAGAAAGCAGAAAAAAAAAGTTTGAAAAAATTGAATGGGAGAACATAAACACTATTATGCATGCTCTCTGATGCATTATGCAAGTACACACATCTATGTGAATGATTGTCTTTTTTGATTTTTTAATTTCATTTCTTCGGTATATGACTTCGTTGGCAGTATAGTTAGTGCTTGATGAAACCCAGTGGAAATGTTTGCGTCAACTGGCGAAGCACAAAAAACCATGAAAATTTTAAAGAGATTGGCCAAATCATATTATTTGTATTAAGCCTAAAGTCAAGTAACAAGTAAGGACTAAAACCTTAAAACCCAAACGGTCAAATAAACCTCATCTTAATATTATTCTCCGTGATAGACATCTTTCAGCAGAGTCAAACATTTTTGAACATATGGAAGCGGTGATTTTTTCTTTAAAATTGAAAAAATCTCATCTAATTTTAAAGGTGTGAAGAGTACAAATAAAGAACTTATAGAAAGGCATCCTTAATACTAAAGTTTAGTTCTAGATAAGAAGTAATGCTTGCATTACTTTCATTTTATTTTAAAAACATATGTAGTATGATTTACGATTGGCTTTGTCAGTTAGAATCTACATTACTCTACAAAATAATTTGTTTTGGTGAGAATTTATAAAACGCAAAATATACAACGTTTCAAAGTTAGTAAATCCAAATGAATTAATTGTAAGAAATTGTATATTTCATCAATTGAAAAGAACTAATTAGGGTTAATTTTAAATACAAATTTTAACAAAATAATGAAGAATTTTAAAAAGCACAGCTGAATGGGGTAGATGTCAAAATAAAAAGTTTCGGCATGCGATGTTTGAGTAATATTATCATTGACGTACGCAAGCAAACGTAAAAGTCACGAAATTTTTACTTTTTCCATTTTTAGGAAGCGTTTACGCACGAAGAACCAGTAATGAAGTCATTGTTATATCTGATGTAAAAGTAACAAAGGTGCAAGTAAACTGAAACTAAAAACATGATGATATAGTGTTCTGCTATTTTAACTTCACACAAAGCTATTCTAAAATGAATATGAATACATGAAAAGGAAGAACATTGAGATGAGATAGTATTTCATTGCAAGATGAAGTTTCTCTTAGGTAAACGAATATTTTTTGTACCGTGTCCCAAGCTTTTCCTGAACTTCCATGATTCTGAACTTGTTCTCTATTTCCTGATGTGAAAGTGAGAAAAGCGACATGAATCCCAACAGGAGGTTCGATGTACATATTTATAATGCTCGCACTCCTCCAAAATTAAATCTCATCTCACGTAAAACATTAAGGCTACCTGAAATGAGCTGTAAAGTTAAGAATGATGAACATCGATCTCAGAAAGCATATATATGAATATGACTATACTTTCTAGATTTTACTTCCATTAATTAGCTCTTTTTATACCAAAAAAACGCGAGGTATGTATACAATGTAACATCATATGATACGCAACGCATGCTATCCTTTTCCTCTGTTAATTTTCATTCGTTTACCAAAGTTGGTTTTAGAAATCACTAATGTGTTCAAGCCATTAAAACGAGCAGTGAAGAAGAAGTTAAAGAATATGTCCACCATCATCCGCCATCTTGCTCTCTGTAATGTTATACGTTGCTTTCTCTGTTAATGGTAATTGCGGAGTTGTAAAAGTGGGGTTCCTCTACGGCCACCAGCTAAAACCAGCGCCATACGTTTGTGTAATAGTGGTTAGTTAAGTGCTTCAGTGAAAAGGGCACCTTTAAGGTGAAGGTGGTATGGTTTGCATGTAGTGTTGATGATTACATGCGTATATTTTTCCAAGAAGTCATTATAATACTTGCGTTCACTTCAGGACACTACTAGCAGCCAAGCATATGGTAAAAAATAAGGGTAAAAAGTATGATCTAGCTTTTATGAGCTTTCACCATTAAAATGAGCCAATGCTCTGTTTTGGGTTTCTTGGAGCTACTTAATGAATATTAATTGCGAGGGTGCCAGGATTTCGTATGACTCCAATCATTTTTGTGCTTCCGTTTCTACTCGGAAGTTTAGAGAACTTTTCAACGAGATGTAAAAGAGAATATATGCATACCGAAAGTAAAGTCTCCTACACACTACACTCTTATTATAATCCTTTGTAAATTAGCATTTCCATTTTAATGAAGGCGGTGGTAAGCCATTTTTCAGTTATATTTGACGACTGTCGACAAGTAGTCCAATTATGTTTCAAATTATTTTTTAGGAAAACAACTTCAGGTTCAAAACTTTGTGTCATTGTTTGAATGTCACCGGAAACTATTTTTAGACGGTTTCATGGTTTATTCGAGCATTTTTTTGCAGCTGCAGAAGCAGTTTTGTTGAATTTCTACCATGTAGTGTACTTTTTTAAATTCAAAGGCGTGTATTTTTTGTCATTTACTTTATCATGACAATTCAGCAAAATTATATTTAGGTTCAGATACACGTTGGCAATCAAAGAGCATAACTAAAGGTACCACAGGTTTGAGAGCTCGACAAATACAAATATCCACAAAGTTCACTTGATTGTAGAGCTTAGTCATTATTTCAATGATATCGTCATCCTTCAAATAAGGAATGTGAACCATAACACTCCCACATGTCTCTCCAACAGCACCTACCTCTTCAACAAGCAGCCTTCGAAATCTATGTTTCAAGATTCATTATTAGAATTTATTCTTCCGTATGGGAAATTATGCAACTTATGCATATATTGAATGTAATACAATTGCAGACTTACTCCGTGAAAAGATGTATTAACGATTCTGCTGATAATTTCCCAGTATACATCTTCACATCTTCATTGACTTCCATTAGAAATTCGCATGACTTCACAAGAAGAGAGAAAAGTTGAGCCATGAGCTCAGCAAGCATTTGCGTGCCAATGTCATAAACTTCGACTTTGTCTACATCTTTGCCAGTGTTTAGTTGAGTCAACCAATACTTTTCCATATCAAGTCCGTACACGTGAATCTGTTGGAAATGAAAAATGTTATTTGATGTGCATGTCTGTGTTTAGTGTTTACAATGCAATATTGGAATAAAAATTCTCATTACACGTCGAATAGCATCAATTTTGGCCTTATAGTCGAATGAAAGAATTTTCATCTCTTTGTTGAGTAGCTCAGGGAAATCGATTTCTTTGAGAGATATTTGCTGATAAGCCGGTTGAACCTTTATAAAATATAAGTTACCTCCTTATAAAAAACGAACAAAAGTCAAAAACATGAATGCAAATAAATCACGCAAAATGCTTGTTTGTTTTGACCTGTCCAATATTAACCAATTTATCACGCAAATATTGCGCTTCCGCTTGAGTGTTAGCCCGAGCATTCAAAAGGGCAGCTTTAACACGGTCCTCAAAATCGTACTCAATCTGCTCCAAAATTCCCATGTACCTTAGTCCATCACATTCAATAAAGTAGTCTATGAACTTATTCAGATGTGGAAGATCACTTTCAAGAAATGACGACCCTTGTGCTGTATTTAGCAGGCTACTTGACATAAATTCTCTTAATCCACTTAATCCTGGCTTTAAAACACTGGACAAACTTCGCTCCAATGTCAGTCTGGATTCTGATCGTATCAATTCAAAATTTAGTTGAGTATGGGAACTTTTCACAGTGGCTACTTTCGACTGTACTACTTCAGACTTCTGTCCCAGTGTTGGTTCCGATTGGGAGCGAAGGAGGGGTTCTTGTTCAGCAACAACAATGGGACCTGGATAATTTAAGGTGCTGCTTGCCTGCTGAGTTGGTACGTCAGACACGGAAGGTTCATAATTAGTAGACTGTGTAGTTTTTATATTGGACCGTACAGAACTAGTCGGCTTAGCTAATACAGGGGGTCTTAAACATTGGATATTCTGCGAAACTACCGCAAGGGGGACTGGGAATTCCTGGATTGCCCTAGAGCTCCTTGAACATTGCTTAATTATCTTAGAATGGCTTGAGGATTCCTTGATTGCTCTAGAGCTT
Source organism: Entomobrya multifasciata (assembly GCA_034693345.1). Lineage (NCBI taxonomy): Eukaryota > Metazoa > Arthropoda > Collembola > Entomobryomorpha > Entomobryidae > Entomobrya > Entomobrya multifasciata. The sequence continues at coordinate 13,980 of JAQFXM010002497.1, forward strand.
CGAGAGCATTGCTTGATTACCTTAGAACGACTTGGGGATTCCTTGATTGCCCTGGAAGAGCTTCGTGAACATTCTTTGACGACCTTAGAACGACTTGGGGATTCCTTGATTGCTCTAGAGCTTCGTGAACATTCCTTGATTACCTTAGAACGACTTGGGGATTCCATTTGCCTTGTGCTTCGTGAACAAGCCTTGATGACCTTAGAACGACTTGGGGATTCCCTGATTGACCTAGAGCTTCGCGAACATTCCTTGATTACCCTGGAGCGACTTGGGGATTCCATTTGCCTAGTGCTTCGTGAGCATGCCTTGATTACCTTGGAACGACTTGGGCATTCCTTGGCTACTACAGGAAGCGGCCGTGGACATTCCTTTATGGGTGGCAGTGGGCATAATGGGATTACCACTGGAGGCTGTGGACATTCCTTTATTACTATAGGAGGTCGTGGGCATTCTGGGAGTACCACAGGAGGCTGTGGGCATGGGCATTCCTTTATTACTATAGGGGGCAGTGGGCATTCTGGGAGTACCACAGGAGGCTGGGGGCATTCCTCGATTACTATAGGGGGTCGCTGGCAATCATTATTCTGCCTATTTCTTAGATTGGTCCGGGAATATTCATAATCACTGGTTTGATTGGACTGGGAATAATAACCGGTATTCGGCTTGCTTGGTACATCTGACTGGGTACACTCATAATCGCTGGTTTGTCTGTCTGTTCCACAGGACTGAGAGTATTCGCAATCAGTAGTCTGCCTAGAGGTTGCATTTGATAGCGAAATGTCAGAACCACTTGGTTGCACAGAAGTTAATGTTGCGTCTGATACTGAAGAATCAACATAAATATTTTGGTTCGGGTTTGTTACAGGGGGCAATGGACAATCAATAGGTTGTTGTGGACAGATTATAGGTTGTTGTGGACAGTCAATAGGTTGTTGAATTATCACAGGAGGTGGTGGACAGTCAACAGGCTGTTTCATCGGGGTTGGTGAACACTCAGGTGTTGTATTCATTATGGATCTCAATATGTTTAATTATGCAAGAAAAATGTGATTATAGTTGGTGGAAAAACAATGCAGATTTAGAGTTGTTAGTTAAAAAGCCAATAGGTATGTGAAGTTACTATTTGGGTTCCATATTTTGAGTTATTCTATAATATATGTTTGCATTTACTTTGCCGGTATTTGAGGTGGGATACTGGGATCTAGATATTTATGGCATTTCAAAACTATCAAAAGCAACAAGAAAGAGGTTGTTTTGACAGCGAACTTGTATACATAATATACATACCATTGACTTTGCAGATACAGACCGGTGAGTTACTGTCGTAACTAGTAGTAAAGTGTCAAAAAAGGTTGATTTTTATATATATAAAAATCAACCTTTGACACTTTAACACTAGCTACGACAGTAACTCACCGGTCTGTAAATAGAGAACACCCAAAGACAAAATGACGGTTTTCAGGAAATTATAAATGGTGCTACTACAGCACTATATTGCTGACGATTGGCCTGTTATTTATGCTCTAATTAAGATCTAGAATACCTCTGATGTGGTATTATGTGGTATAGGTTAAGGAGCATTATATAAAGTAAGGCTTCTCTGAATTTTTTAAAAAACATTTTCAGGTTGAGTAAAGTAATTGCACTTTATTGATGTAAATGGTGTTTACTGTTTATGTATGTATTTCTGTGTACCAGTTATCCAATTAGGCGAAATTGAAAATTGTGTGGCTGAAAAATTATCATTGGATGATATTAAATTGATTAGCAGCGAATGAATCCATATATTTGCGGGTTTCAGTAGTTATCACTACCTATTAAATTATTGATTTCCTGGGATTTACCAGCTACATTATTATTTTCAACATGGAAATTAAAATGAAAGTTGGAACATGGAAATATTTTCACACACCAATCTCCCCCAATGACATTGAAGACTTAATCCAAGCAGTAAAAACCTGTTATAGAAAAGCAAGACAAACAAAGAAGAGTTATCCGAGTCTAATGATTCTCGCCGCTTGAAAAAAGTGAGAGGGAGTGAAAGAACGATGGAAAATACAAGATAATTTCCCTTTCCCCTCTCTCTCTCCGCCCCGATAATAATATGCAAGGTTGATTGCGTAACAAATGCAAACATTACAAATGTAATGGTGAAATGAAAGAGATTCACATCCACAAATTAATGGAAGAAATGAAGGGGAGTACAACAATGAGCAACTTATTTTGTTTTCCCAGCAATACAGTTGGCTTGTTACACTGGCAAAGTGCATTGAATTAAATGACTTAAATGGAATAAATACAAGCATATACACTGAACATTACATACATGCATGCACATACATATACACATATATTCGTTTACAATAAGACAGTAAAGGAAATGGTGAAAGCTATTTGGATCTAATCTCATTCCGATTCGTTTCAATTGGTCTGAGAACACAAAACGGGGTTTAGCAGTTTTATATTGGCGGTGGTGATAGTGCGGTGGTCCTAATACACGGGAAAATGCTAGAATTGTTTTCCTTCCCTATCCCTTCCTCCTAAACCGTTTCTTGTTATTACCCGTAACATCTCCCCTAATTTATCCTTTGTTTAATGCTACTTTGTTCGTCCTTTTTACCTTTAATACAAATGCCTATGTATACTATTTTCGTTTGTTTTGTTTTCTAATGCCCTCCAACTATTCGTTTGTGTATTTTAAAATGACTAGCTTTGTAGGCCAGCTTGTTTGGTTCTGAATTCTGCAACATTCGATTTTTATTCGTTATTTGCGTTTTCTATTTCACAACTTAATGTGAATAATTTACGTGAACATACAAGTTACATATATGTTTTCATAGTGCGTTTGGTATACAATACAAAATCAATTAAAGATATACCGAGAAAAGCAATTACGTGATGTAGATGAAATAGACTAGTATACATAATATAGTATAAAAACCAAAGGGAGCACGTAACTTTCGATCTCTTTGACCCATTCTCTGAAAATAACAAAAGGCTATAAATAGACTTTGAGTCATGTTATGCCAAAACTGTAGGATAATCTCAACTAATACGGATACAAAATTACTTTAGGCTGAAATTAATGACTAATAACGTCCAGACTTTTAAATAGGTACACATTAAAAAAAAGACTTGTAGTACTCTACGCTCCATTGCTAATACAGTATTATAAGAAGAAGGTTCGTGAAAAAACACAAATAACAATGCAGCGTTACGAGGAAAAACCTAAAACAATTTGTTATCATGCGTGACAAATGGGATGCCAAAATGATTTGATTAAAAAATTCTCGTGAGAAATACAATTTTGCTGCAACTTTTTTGCTGCTTAAAGTTTTAGCCATAAAAATCTCGAGAACTAAAATTGTATGAAGGTAAATTTGTGTATTTGCTAGCTTCCTTGTATTCAATACGTATGTACGTATTTAGTAGTTAACATGTCATTCTTGCACGTAAACACGAAAATAATATAAACAGAAGATGGTCTGTTTCCAAATGTTTTCTTCAAAATGTGTTACCTTTGCCAATGTAAGGGACGCTTTTAGCTCCACATCAAGGCTCGGTCGGAAACTCGGGCGTTGGCCTTGCTGCAGTTTAAATTGCTAAACGTCAAGTGCACTCTTATCCTTTTCTACTTGATGCCATATCACAGATATTACAGAGTGGTTATGGACTTCACAAAACTTTGATCTGTTTACTAGACTGGAACACTCGTATCGTAACCATTGCATAGTTTGGTTATGTCTAACAAAAAGCCGATGCGACACAAAAACTATAAACCTGAAACTAAAGTTAATTTTTATAAGATTCAAATCAGTGTCTGTTAAAAATACTGTAAGAATTCATGTCTATTTTGAGAGTCGCAATGTGCCCCATTCTGATATATGACTGGTTGACTAGTTTTAGTGCAATCTTAATCTCTAAAATGCATTCGAATATTTTTTCATTTGAAACTTTGAAGGTATCTTCGCTTTTTGATCCACACGTACAGATCATTTCAACGGATATTAAACATAATATTACCCTGTGAACTTCGCTGTAACCATCTCTCCATTCCATTTTATAGCTCTCATAATAAAAATAAGTGGTCATCAAATCAACGATTTCCAGAAACACGATTACAACTCACAGCCATCATATTCATTTCAATTCTTGTTAGTTCTATAATTACAGGTTAAAGAAAGATAATAATAAGTTTTTCCAGTTTTAGCTCTGCCAAATTTTATTACAGTAAGAGTTCAAAATTTTTGGTAATTCTAAAACTTATAACGACATGTCGTATTCTTTCGGCTCAACACCTATGTTGGAGCCTGATGGTTCAACATTGCAACAGTACCGAACACAAGAGAAATGGCTCATAGGGGGCCTTCTTGGCGCGTTTGGTGGTGGCATAGCATATCTTATCTACAAGAAAAAGTTCGGCCTCGGTAAATCCAACTCTAATCCAAACCAACAACGCACTCCTGTAAAACAGCCAACAAGAAATGTCTCCATGCAATTTTCATGCATCCGTGACTTGCCCCCTGAGGTCGGTGAGATGACATTGCTTTGACACACTTAAAATACTTTTAATTAGTGATAATATGTATATAGAGTATAATCAGTTAATATACTACCCTGCCAGATACGCACCCGAATATGGCAAACGTTACCATATGAAGACCAACTGAAGCTTCGCCTGGCGTCTCAATTCACAAAGTTTGACATTGACACGTTTGTTGGTCTTTGTGGAAGGATTACCACTGCAGATTCCCAAAAGTACGACTTTTACCAGAGTGTCGCCTTACAATCTTGCAAAATCACGGAGCTACAGTATCCAATAAACCAAGACTTTTTTCTCAATCCAAATATTCTGCAAAAGTTGGAAATCCGGGAGCACTCTCCAATTCCACTCGACAACATCAGAGCAATTTTATCCGTCAGTATCAATCTCAAGTCGTTGAAGTTGCGGTTGACATTAAATGGCAACACACAAGAGATCTCTCGAATGGTTTTGGAGTACTTACCTGAGATGAAATCTCTGGTGCTCTTGTACATAAAGACAACATCTCGTTTCTCGGAAGAAATGAAAAACTTTAGCACAAACGCTATATGCTTTAGCACACCAAAACATCTAAAAACGGTTAGTCTGGAAATGCCAGATCTGTCTCCAGAAGAAATGAGCAAGTGGAAGCATGTGTTGGACAGACAGTCTGCCATTGAAAGTTTAACGTGCAACTTTGGAAACATTCACTGGCGATTCTACGAGAAAGTGATCAGACGAAATGCGTGTTCAATGGAGAAAATTGCCTTGGAAGGCCTGAAGGGATGGGATTTAAATAGAAACGATGATGATCCGTTTGACTGGGGAATATTTTCTGATTTTGTCACGTTGAAATACATTGACCTCTCTTGCAGTCCAGGTGGAGATCATGATTTAATGAACTCGGTCAACTTTGAAATGCTGCCATGTTTGATTATAACCGAATTTTTCGTTAGTCGCATTCTTTTGCCCCCGCAAGCTGTTGAGAAAGTGTACACAGTAATGATAAATCTACAGCGAGGTGCCCTTGATCATATTGGACTTCCTGGAATCGAGAGAGCGAATGAAATGGCTTGGTTTATTGAGCAGACAGATGCAGCTGCAAATGAAAGATGGTGGCATGATGAGAGGTTATGGGATTGCATAGCACATGGAATATTCGGGGTGACAATGGCTCTCTTCCTTACATACGTTGTGAAAAACAAAAGTGTGGGAACTTATAATTTTCTTAGGGACGAACTGCAGTATTACAAGAAAGAGCCGAATGATGGTGATAATAGAGACGCTAGTACGTAGTTTAGATTCAGTGGATTTACACACTTTCCAAATTATCAATGCCATTTTATTATTATTTTATTTCATTAAAAAATTGAATCAACAAACTATCGTACAAAGTAGTATCAGCAACAAACTTCATAAGTATTAACTTGGAACTGCATATATATTTTCATATCAGTCAATTTTTGCATATAAAATTATGACTGCACTCAAACTCGAAAAGTAAAAAATAGGATTGTTTACCATCTATCCGGAGAAAATACTAATATTTTTGTTCAGACGAATTCAGACGGTTAATAGGTAGTGAAAGTATCTGATAGGTGGCGTTTGATTATGAAGGCACAGATATAAGCTTTCAGCTTCCAGATGCATTCCAGACAGACTTGTACATTGCACTGTTACATCAGTTCTATTTTATACATACAACGTTTTATGTAAAAATGATAAAATGAGAATGAATGAAGTTACAGATCATCTTTTTCTTTGGAAAATGAAATCGTCAGCCGAGGGTCAAACAAAGTAAAAAAGTATGTTAACTGCGTGCTCCAAGAATTTTGTCTGTGCATGCATATTTGTGTATTATATATTAAACTTTTATTACGAACGAAACGAACTTCTCAGCAAATTATTTTACTTTATTTCTACATCGCAAAGAAAATAATAATAGTATAAAAAGAGTAAGTATGTTTTGTTTACAAAAGATTATTTTTTATGATCAAAATATCAATACAAATCTTTAAAATTAATCTTTGTATGGAGGTAAACCAAACATTTGAGGTTCAAACTTCTCTATGGATGGAATTATTATCGTTGCTTTTGCAGCATTTGTGTCAGTACATTCGGCAGGAACCCAAACAACTTGCATGCCAGCAGCCATTCCAGCTTTCACTCCCATAGCTGAGTCTTCAAAGACTAAAGCCTAAAACCAGAAACAACAATCAAATATTACTTTTTTCGATTCTTAAAATTAAACATAAGGTTTTTGTACAACTCAGAGTTTAATTATAGAATAAAGACTAGGAAGAAAATAAAAATAGTAAAAACCAGATAAAAATGGATGCATGTATGTATCAAGTACCATTTTCTGAATAGTTTTCAATTTTACTACGAATTTTAGATTTTTTCTACTTACATTCTTCATTTCGAGAGGTGGAGAGTCAAAGCGTTTGGCAGCAACAATGAAAATGTCTGGGGCTGGCTTTCCATTTTTCACTTCAGGATCATCAGAGCCACGTACAATATGACTGAACATTTTGAAAAATTCAGGATGGTGTTTGGATTTCATTTTGAATGTGGAACCCTTGCTACTTGTAGCAATTGCGATTGGAATATTGTGGTCTTTGAGATGTTTCACTAATTTTTCTACGCCCGGCAGCATTTCAATGAACTCGGAAAAGATACCTTCGTACATTTCTTCAATTTCTTCTAGAAATTGTTCTGGTGTAATGGGCAACTTGCACTCTCTTGTTACGGTTTGTGCAACTCCCATTGATGTACGTCCCATGGTAAGACGCTTTGCAGCAAGTGTGTACTCCGAACCATATCGTCGACACATTTCCGAAATGGCGACTTCGTATCTGGGCTCAGTGTCTTTAAAAAGAAAGAATTTTACAAAGCAATGTTAATAAACTTGGAGGCTTATAAAAATCAATTTTGTACAATTAGTTTTGAACCAAGTAATTTACTTAAAAGTAGCCCATCCATGTCAAAAATGACATGAGTAACAGGATGATATTGTCGAACCATGATGGAAACAATAAACTTGAATTAAAGTAAATTCGCTAGTGTGTTTTGTTAATTATTCAGAGATTTCTTAGACTTGCGTCTATTTTTTTTAAATTTTTATGTGAATGGTGTGGTTGTGGTTTCACAAGAAGACTGTCTCAATTCTGCGGATCGTAGCTGTATTTAAAGTGGTTCTCGGCTGCGATCTTATCATATTGTGGTCTGTTGTCTTATTTTTTAGCACGCGAACATCTAGTGCTTGCTTCTATTCCAGTTTTTCCAAACAAACATAGTCACGCTTAAAGCTGCTGCTGTATGCAGAAAACAATCCTATTATGTATCAGCTCAAGGTTAGTGACGGCAAGATAACTGGTCGATGAACGAATGCAAACAAGGATTAAGTGCTGTTATGGCACATCGGGCAGCTAAAGTATTGAATACTATTATACCTAATAGGTGCAATTTGATTTCTTTACGTGAAAAACATTTGCCTCATTTGATGAGATTCTTTATTTGATCACGTCACTTTTATATTTATTTTGCTTTTTGCATCTATCTTTATTTTGATGTAATTAATAATTGTCTACACCTTGAAGTACTTGAATCGAGTACATGAAGTTGAATATACTCCTTTGAGTGTAGGTCAGTGTAAAGTTCAGTTCTTCATTTTCATAGATATGTAAACATAGCAAGTATATATTTTTATAGTTGTATGCTTAAAATAGAACCTTCAAGATTTCTCGATGTAAGAATCTCGAAAACGATACTTGGTATTTCTCCAGTTATCCAGTTCATTCAAGCTGCAAATAAGTACAATCCATTTGTGTGTGGTGTAAAATCTTGAAATTTCTGCAGCTGTCTTAGTCATTCATTATAAACGACACTTGTTTGGTTTCCTCGTACACCAGCATCATGCAAATAAAAATGTGGGACAGACATTATGTCTCAGGATGATGGAAAAATTTGGTTTCTCAAAAACAAACAAGAATGTTGTTAAAAATATATGCATGCCTGAGTTTTTTGCTTTCCTTGGCCACAAATAACAAGCTTGTTGTGGTATGGTGAATGCTTTGAAAAACTATACGAAGCAAACAGGTTTGATTGGTTTGTTTGTTTGTTAGTATCATGTTTACCAGCGCATCTTAGTTATTGAGATGTCATGCTTAGTATGATTGCCTGTCTTCAAGTAAGTTTTTTTACAATCAATATTTTGATATGTGAATTGCCATTCGATGACGAATTCAGTGCTGTAAAGTTATTTGCATTTATTTATTTTGTCTTAGACAGCTCATTGGAATGTCATAATAGATGATACTTGTAAGGTAGATATGTAAAATAGTGTTGGAAAGTTTCGATTTGTATGGATTCACATTTTACCCATTTTGTAAAAATTTCTAATTCGCTGTAAGTGGGCCCTGAAAACGTGAAAATAATTAAAAATGTTGAGATTGCACAATGAATTCGAAATTCTGATCTGGAAGTTATTCGCGACACTTCTTTACAGCATTGGTAGTGTACCATACTACAGTGCAGTGCACTTTTGTACGTAAGTAAGAATCAGAAAGATAATGACGATGAATCATTAAAACGATAAAAACACCTACAGTTTGCTGCTGAAAGGATGATAAACTTTTCCATTTTCATTCTAGAAAACAAAACAGCAGATATATCTTCACAATTCCTTTGCGTAGTCATGCACGAGTGACGTTTCAAGAACTCAAAACTTTTCTGTTCTCCCCGAAACCTTTCCGAAATTAAAATCTTGATCTCCTAGAGAGATCACATGTATGCCATTAAGTCCCAACTAACTTGGAGTGTCATTTGAGTCAGCTCCAGCTCAACTGAACTCATTTTATGTTGGTATGGTGTGTCCACTTCCATTCGTGGTACCGCGTCATGTACAAACATATATTTATAGCAAATCAAATCGCTCATTTCACTCAGCTAATCAAATAATATCTCAGCTAAAATCATTTAATACTTTTTACCATTGTTTATATTTAAATGTATATCTGAATTTCATCAAGTTAGCGGCAAACAGTTTACGTGCATGAACTTGGATCCCATGCGTTTAAATAGTCCATTGAACCTAATCTGCGCTGCGGCGAGATAAAGCTGTTTAAGTATTGAAGGTGTGTTACAAGAGATATAAGTCATAAAACAACCAATAAAACAGATTATACATTACAGAACAGACGAAATATGAACTACATCTCCATAACATACATATGTAACACATAGCGTCATTCCACGTTAATCATGCAGCCTGGTTTCCAGATTATGATCGTGGTATTTATCTAACAATAGCTTTACCACAGAGATATGGACTATGGACTTTTATTCTTATTACATTTTTTTAGTGAGTGAGAGTTGGTTTTTGTGTATTTCATGGATAGTCCATTAATAAATCATAATTTTTATGACTTGTTAACAAAATTAGTAGCAAAATCTTTTAAAGTGTTTGCGCGATTTTGGATCCCAACTTAAAGCATTAAGATTTCCAGGTTAGTATTATGTAAAGGAAGCATGAACAAAATTAAAACTATGCTTTGTTGTATCATACTTAATTAATGTATATATGGAATGTTTGCAGGCATTATATATAATGAACCCCTGGGATGGCATATTAATAACAACAGTTTCTTAAGCTATTATTAGCCATGTGAATCTTACGCTAAATCATTGTTGATTTTGAGATTGTGCTGGAAGGCATTTTCATACTAATATAATACAATGTAACTGGATGGAAGGATAACGGATGCGATTCAAGCGAGAATAACACAAACTGAATTCATTCAACTCAGCTCAGCGAGTCCTCAAACAAAAGTACAAGAAGTTGTTTTAAAGCTGGTGGTCGGCTACCCTTACCGGCGAAGAATATATATGCTTGATGTGGTTGATTCATGAGGCTCATAATCTTAATCGGGTGAATGATTTATGAGGACATAATAAGGGTTCTTGCTTCTTGAACGAGGAAAGTATGACTTTCTACACTTTCTTCTTCCATTCTTACTAACATCACCACGATTGATCCTC
>JAQFXM010002498.1:0-24540 GCA_034693345.1 Entomobrya multifasciata
GTTGATAATTCAAACAAGCCAAAATTCGAAAAATTCGAAAATTATTTTCTCAAATATGCACTGACATGCGCAGAGTTTCGAAGTGTAGGGTTGTAGGCCTAAGTGTATACTATAACCCTGTGCTTTCAAACCTTGCGCATATTCAGGCACTTCAGAGAAAATAAATATCAAAGTTGACGATTTCGAATCACAAAATATGCTATATCTCCCATATTTTTGAATTTTAATGTCCAGTTTTTTGCATGCGTATTCATTTTTCAGTCCTTAATATATATCCACTTAGTTTGGAACCTTCAATGGTCTTTAATTTAGTTAAATTTAAAATTTCAAAAAAATTGACCGTTAAATTTTTAATTTTTTAAATGCATCTCCTGAATGCGGAATCATCGTGCAACATCATCAAAGTGCACAGAAAATAGTTTTTCAGTCAAATTAAGTCACAAAAGTTTGGTGGCCGGAATTTTCTGAAAAACATCCATAGTGAGTTGGTTACGTCAACGTTTGCCCTTTCAGTTTGTCTAAAATTAAGTCAAGTCTTTAGTCCGTAATCAATAAATAGTGTTCGACCCAAAATTGCTATTTTTACCATATCAGTACACAATATTTGCAGAAGACCTGTATAAGTTTATGTATAATGTATAGATTCTATACGGTTAATTTTAAACATGCCTACATAAATATACACATGACATAAACTATTTCCTTCCTAAAGTTAAAATAAGTTTGCAGTAGATTTTAATTTCCTTCAAACTCAATTTCCTTTATTCATTTAAAATTTGACTTGAAACCTTTCGTGCTTTGCCTTTGTCAATTAATGCTTTATTTTATTGAGTATCTCTATAAACTTAAGGCTTAGGTATTTTCAACATCTCAAACATAATTCAGCTTTACTTTTACTGTTTTCAAATTGCACGCATCCAAACTCTTATGACTGCTTATTTAGATTTCTACTTTCAACGTCAATCAATCTTCCTAGAAGTTAAATATATGCCACTTACGCACACATACGTACTCAAGACACATGTGTCATGCTTTGCACAAATTAAAATGAAATAACTTCACTTTTCGAACACCAACAAGCATTCAAAAGTGCATGCATATTAGTATAAGTAATAAAATGTATTGATTTTCTATCGCGTACACGCAACCTTAAAGTTTCCCTGTTTATTTTTTTAGTATAGAATATGCGAATTTCTGTTATAAAATACACAAAGTTGAAAGTATATTTTATTCTAACTTGCAAATAACTACCTGATAAATACCTACGGTAGCCTTATACTAATCATATGATTTTGGCTATATATCTGTACTACATAATATGCCAATGTAATATGTCTGTGTGTATATACATTTTGTAGGAATATTTTTGTCTAATTTTTTTTATTACAAGTGTAATTGTAAGTAACATGTTGAATACTTTGAGTTGAATAATTAATAAATGACACGAGAAAAGTGATAGGAAGTGGAACAGGTAAGTTAAGTGAAAAGGGTTGTAGCATTATGTCCTCCGCAGCAACTTTTTATACACATTCTTGAATGGCTGACACAAAGATTTTCTCAACCTGCTTAATGTATACTTACATACACTTATAAAAGTACTAGAATGGTTTTTATTGATTAATTACCTAACCACAATGTTTAATTCGTGTGAACAAGGGTTGCCTTTTTCTCACCTACATCTAACCTACTCCCTACTACACGCAACATACGCATATAAAATATTAAATCAGTAGTGTTGAAGAAAATAAGTGTTATTCATGCAGTATTGAAAATCATCATTCCCTTTAGTAAAAGTTTATATAAACTTGGAAAGTGTAAAACAAAAGAAGTTGTGAACTAATGAAACTTTGTTGAAGAAAATATTGAATTGTTCAAGTTACCCCTACACAAAGTTTCCTTATACCTTACTTTTCACGCTTCTTTTGTGGTAATGAATAACGTGAGCCGTTCTTACTCTAAAAATTTCAACGTATATGTGTTCACATTGCTGTTTTCAAAACATATTTGGTATTCTTAACTGTGAAAAATGGCGTAGGTGTACTGTAGTACGTGTTATTCTCCTTTTCATGCATGGCATTTGCAAATTTGCAACTTAAAAACGTTGCCCAACATCAAATAAACCGGTGTCACATTTTTCATTTCTCGTGAGCAGAACTCAAATTGCTATAATACAATTCATTATACGTTAGCTTTTAATTTACTTGTTTGCCACCACTTTTCTCTTTCCTGTTCGCATATTAAACGTGCCTGATGGTAGACTCATAAATATTGTACGTGTTTTTGTTTGTGCTATTCTGAGTACACAGGAAATCAAAAAAGTACAAAGCTAAATTACTCCACAACGCAAGCTTTTTTGTCGGTAATTTTTGCTTTCTCTTTTGTACTACTATTTTGTGGTAGCACCAAATGTTCATCGTCACCTTTACAAGCAATTATTATGTTTGAGGTTGGCCTGTATACAGTTTCTGCTTATTTACTGTTTACTTGGATTAAAAGTTCAGCCGATTTTTGTAGCAGTCATGTTTTCTGTCTTGTGAGTCGTAAATAAATAACGTATAATTACAGCTACTACAATTGCATTGGCATTTACCTATGATGTTTTATGCAAAAATAGATAACTATCGCAATTTGTTACTTTTTTCCTGTCTGTGACTTCACTTTATAAATGTTCGCTATCGCACCACTTACTTCCCCATAATGATTATGTTTGTTTGATGTTTCATGTGGAAAACATATAAATCGGGCTATGGGTGTTACGACAATTGTTACGTTTTTTGTTGTTGGCTTTGTAACGCAAAGAAGGTTAATTTGATTTCTACATTTTACTAGATCGTGTATGGAGTAATCTTAAGGTTTTGTGTTGTGCAAAACTAAAATCTCAATCCAACTTCTAACTTCTCTTGTTTCCCACAAAATTTCTTATGAGATACTAAAACTGTCAGAATTGCAATCGAGCAACACTCACACTTAGGCCACACAGCAAACGAGAGCGTTATATTTTTATTTTACGGAGCTATGATGTAATGTAATCAAATCACCCAAAATCAATATTTTGTTATAGCAGTAACCAAAAAGAAAACAGGTAAGTATGTTGAGTAAAAATGGGAAAAGTACGCCGTAATTCTGACGGGAAAGTGAGCATATATGGTATATTCATATTTTATCTACCAATAAGTTTATCAAAACAGCTCAAAGGGTTATGAACGAAAAAGAAACTGCATAGACCCAATTAAATTCATGGGCCCATAATAAAAATGTTTATTTTGTTCTTCTGTCAATATAGGTCACGTGGGTACAGCATCACAACAGGAATAGGAGTAATATAGGATTTGCTCTTTTCAATAATTAGTTGATAGTACGTTTTAGCCCACAACCCGCTCATTGTCAGATGGAAGCATTTAAAAATTAAACCCTCTGACTTTCTGACATCAAAAATAGACATAAATAAATTACTTTACTTTCACAATGTATTGCAGTCTGCAATTTGGTATTAATTAAAACCAAATAAGTGTAGGCAAAGAATCAATTAGTACTGGTTTTGTTTGTGTGGGCCAAACCAAACATATGCAAAGAAATTATACAATTTCTAATATAATAAAATTCCCCTTGAACGCCCTGGAGGTCCATTCAGGATTGTAAAAGACTCACCCACTTTGTATACCCACTTTATCAAAAATGAACCAAATAAATAAAAGTGGAGTTATAAAACAAGTTAGAATTAGTTTTCGTTTTACAGCTAATTAATTATTGAATGTTAGGAATGAAGTGAAATGTAGAATTTAACAAATTAGTTCAGGTATGGGGAATTCAAAGAATAAGGAAGGATACTCGATTGTACATATATTTTAGTAGTATTGATGAAAACATCTCGAGACTTAAACATGACCACGTCTAGTGTATGCCTTCAACTTTCACTTCAATACATTTAACACTTCAGACAGCTCAGTTTGCAATTTTCAATTGTATAGGCCAGTGTTGGTTCAGAACATTTGTGAAGCTTTAGAGTTTGTCTGTTTCATCTTCCATCGCATTTAATGAACAGTGAAAAGTTTCAGAGTTTGCATAGTACTTTATATTCTTTTGCTTTTCCTTTCATAAATGAGCATACAGTGGCTCTACTACTGCTCAATTGAAGGTCGAAGTAAAGTCGCATGGGAAGGATAAAGTTCGACTGACAGACAACAATAACGAACTGGCAAAAGAAGTAAAGAGAAGCGTTTTAGGCACATATAGTATTTTATGTGATTTGATACGCCATTAGATTAGAACTAATATATGTATGAATATTTTGCGTTGTCCGTTTCGAACTGCAAAAATTTCTGAGTTATTTTTCGTATTCATGATGGAATTCTAACAGTGCATAATTCTTACACATTCCTTTTTTTGCTCTCATTACTATTCATAGAAGCAACAGAGGGGTAACAGCACAGTAAGGAGTAACGAAAAATACTTCATTGTGCTATATTATATTGTAAATAATAATGATAGGAACAAATAAATCATGTAAACATGAGGTAAATAAGTGCCAGAAGTATTATAAAATGTAAAAAAGAAAGCCGGCTGCGCCGGCGAATGATCACTTAATCAGTATACCGATTGTAATTGATCAATTTAACGTCATCATATAAAAATATTGAACATTTCTCATTTTTTAAATCACTTTTTAAAATGAGTCATATTTTAAAAACTATTGAGTTTTAGACTATGGTCTCTTGACAAAGTTTGATCCCAATACTTCAATCTATCGATTGGTACAATAAAAAATTCACCCATTTAAAATACATGTAACCGTTAATTGGCCGTTACTCCAAAACCGTTGGACCGATTTGGCCCAAAATCAATAGGGGTCTTCCCTTGGACCATATGAACGTGTATACTAAGTTTCATGTCAATTGGTCAAGGCGTTTGGACGCTAGAGGACCAACAGACAGACCGACAGACCGACAGACCGACAGACAGACTACTCGTCCCCTTATCATCAAGTATTCTTATAAAGTACCATTCTGGCACTTAATAACAGTATGAAGGCGACCAAATTGACATTTTCAGATTCCTAGCGAAGTATATGCCAAATCACATATGCGTAGTTAGTATAAAAAGAAATAAATTATATTAGCTGACAGGGAAAAAGAAATACGGTAACATGAACTGGTATTGAACGAGCAAGAATAAACTTGCACAAGCTCAACTACTCTATTGTTAGTGAAGTCCTAATATATTTTCGTACACAATGCAGCGAAGGATTTGATGGATGTATGAAACCGCCCAAAGCAACAGAATAGTATTTTTTAACCCAGTCATGTACATTGTTAAAAATATTAATTGTTTATATGCTTTCTGTCTAATCCATCTCACTCACTACGACCAGTTTCAGATTTCTTCTGAAGCAGTTGATTTATGTGGCATTGTATACTGTACTGATGATGATGGCTTGGAATATAAACGGAAATGTAAATATAATAATAAGTTGGATTTGTTCAAATGTCTGGATATGAAATGCGTATAAAAATTAGGTACTTAATGATTGCAAATAGCCCCAGACCTACTCCCCAGATAAAAACTGAAATCTTCTGCCTACACATCAAACTTTTACTTTTACGCAAGTATTGACGTAACTTTGTCCTTTATTTTAGCATGTGCACTATTAAATACAAATTGTACGTGGTCATTTTTATTTCCAAGTGTATTTTTCCTTTGCTGGATTTTTGTATCAGTGAACCAAATGTGCGATCTGACGGAATGACTAAGTTTAGCTGTTTTACGCTTTATGCATGTAAATTATAATGAAAATATACCATTATACTTTCCAGCCGGGAACATTTGGCTGACTTTTTATTTTTTTATTTTATTAATCTTACTCCCACACGATTAAAACTTGGAACATTTTCTACTTGAAGAGTTCCGACCACAGTCCTATAACCTTGATGTCATTGTGGTCATGTTTATTCAGCGGAAAAAGATCATAGTAAGATGTGGTATAGTGTAATATGTGTGAAGTGGTATAAGAAACAGTACCGTCGTAGTATAATAATCATGTAATTAGGGTGGAGTCTAAAAAGATTACAGTATTCATAAGCTAAATTAAACATCTGCTGTACAATGTTCATTCGGATTTTATTTTCACTGGCTTTTGGGACTCATTTTCATAAATCACAAGGCTAACCTTTTAAGTAGGTAAATAAGTATGAGGATTATATAACCTAAACTTGCATTCTTCTAATCTACAACGATAAAACGTTTGGAATAAATGCATTCTCAGCATGGAAAATACATAAACACATGCTTTACTGATATTTTCTCATGTTATCATCATCAAATTCTATTTTTATATTTCAGTTTTTTCTAATAAAATGATGTGCAAGCAGGGTAAAAACTAAATGTCATTTAGAATTACATACTTCCAAATAAATATTCGTAGTCAGTTTATCAAACCACTCGTTACTAACACATTTCAAGTATCAAGACAATGCAAGCATGGTTTTCAACATTTTACAACTCCACAAAGACCAATTATCATGATTTTTCCGCTCTTTTGCTTTAAAAAGAGCCAATTTAAACATTTTCACATCTTTCCAAATTTTATACTAAAATTATTTATACATATTTTAAGGGATCTAGAACGTGAAAATGTTTAAACATCATTTTTTTCTCTAAAAATACTGGTTTACGTTGTAGCACACATAACATTACAAAATCGCAATTTATAAACTGTCACCTTGATTTACACACAATGGATTAGATGTGCTTATAAAATTGTGGCTCAAGGGCACAGTATATATAGCATAAAGGACCTGAATGGATAATTTCCCGACCATACAAGCCAGCCATTACCAAACTTTTATTCAAAGTTAAAGTAGTTGCATGATCATGAGAAATCAACTCAAATACTTTTTTGTAGTGTATGCCACAACTACCAGAATGAATACAAGTAGATCCTCTATCCTCTATGTAGATTATGTAAATTTGCACGAATGGATGCACATAATGCACTCTCCATTGTCATACAACAACACAACTGACGCAACTTTCTCCTCTTTCCTTGAGAACTTTTTCCTTTGGAATGATTTGCGTCATACAAAAACTACTCTTTTGTTCTTGAAGCTTTCTCATGTTTCATACATTGCCCCATTATTATAGACGGTACGGGTTAGAAATGTTTTTTGAGAAAAAAATGAGCAAGTGAGCTCTTTTGACTACATGCTTATAATGATGCTCCGTCTATTTCATTGAATTTTCTTCAGGACAACGACAACTTAACTGAACTAGTTTGACAAGAACTCTTCAACTTTCTCTTGAAGACAAATCAGGAATACATAAGAAATGCACGAAAATCAAATAAAAATAATGGAGGCAAAATGGAAGTAGGAAGTGAGAAATATTAGAACCAATTACTATTACATTGCAATATAGTATAACGCTTTGACAAAATATGGGCAACCTAAATATTGAGATATGACTTTTTGAGCACCTCTTCAACTGGCTATTACTTTATAAAAGCTTTCACAGGTAATTGAAAGGAAATTTTGTTACAGTGGTTGATAATGTATTGCATTAAATTAAGCTAGGCGGGGGCGTATTTTTTTACTATTATCGTATCGGTGAAATACGTACATTTGTACACATGAGATACTTATATCCACCCACCTACACTTTTCCAATTATTTACATTGCCTTTTGCTATGAGTATTTTTAAGTAATCAAGTAGACTTAAGAAAATAATTTCTTGAACATTCTGGGAGAAACAAAAAGTAAGTGATATGCAAATATTTATTCGACGATATATAAACGAACATGAAAACTTTAGAAACTTGTAGAAGCAAGAGTGTTGATAAATCAATTGATATAAAATTGTATATTTATTTCCCATTAATAAATATGCCTAAAGCCTTAGGAAGCACATTTAATCGTAAATTTAAAATAATATCTTTGTCTGCTTTAATATGATCAAAATAATATTTTTATTTTGTTACATAAAGTCATAACACAAATATGCATCATACGTCATAGGATTTGACTAGTGAAAAATTTGAAACGACATAAAAAGTTCATTCACAGGTAATATAAGGCTATAAGTTTTCAAGATAAACAGATTTTTACGTCATATAATCCCGAATATTTCATTTTTGCCAAATAAAAATAAGGTTGAAGAAAGTATAGTCATATCAAAGTCAAATGTGTCATATTCAAAAGCATAACATACAGCATAAATCCTCTTATTGGTTTTTTACAGTCAAGTCAATCGAGTCACACCTTCTCCTTTCTTTATGCATGTACCCAAGTGTCGCAAATTATGCTATATGTAGCACCATATCTAGCATCCGATCTATTCTATTTCATAAAAGAAAACAATTAGATATAATGTGTTTTGTGGAAGTTATAATTCACTTTTGGGAAAATTCGATGTGGTTACAAGCTTGTATTTGTGTATTTCAATAATTTAATGGATCGAATTAAAAAAATGAATGCCCATTTTGCGAAAAAAAATACGTGTAATATAAATTATCTAGATGTTTATTCATTAATATTTGGTTGTTATCATATGAGAAGCAGAAAAACAAAGCCGTCAAGTGAAAGTATAAAAAGATGCAATAAAATAAGATATTTTGATTTCTGGTAGGCAACCTAAAATATTCATAACACTTTTCGCTACGCTTTTATTCGAGTGGAGAGTTAAGACGACTATAAACGTAGCGTTTCCTATAAATTTACGGTGAGAAGTATTAACTCTGACATTTTATTACTCCACTCCACATTCTGCACATGGTGGGGCGCATTACTTTTTTATTTTTCCACTGCTTTCAAGCAGACTTCCACTTTCCACCTCATCGACTATAAATTGGGAAATGCGTTGTGGGAAAATGTTTGATGCTAATGTTACCGCCGAAATGCGCCTTCGTTATCATTGAACAAACTCTTACACTTCAAAATATGAAATACAAGTACACATCAAGTTTCTTGAAGTAATACCATGCTCAAACTGTAACATGCATACATATATACTCGTATATCATAAAAATAGCATAGAATTTCAATTCATTCAAATCCAATTTCACAGAAAAAAACTTCAATACAAGTAGAAAAATCAGGATCAAATTTTAAAGTTCTGTGAATGAAAACCAGAATAAAATCATGTACAAATATGATACTGAGATATTAATCAACTAAATGACTGCAGTAAAGTTTGCAGTATGTTCGAATAAATAATCTAATGCGATTTGTGACGTTCTTAAATATATGTTGCACAATCAAACTATGTATGTCACTTTATACGGTTCGAAGTTCGGATAATAATGTTAAAAGTTTTCCACGTTTCCAGATTGATCTTTCAACGTGCATACACTGTTATTAAATTGAGGGTAAGTTTTCGAGAGAAAAATTCGGATGGGATTTGGTTAAAACTTGTCAATGTATGGTAATCGGTATACTTGTGTGATGAAGTGAGAAATGTAGAAAGGTTAGATATATGACTCCCAACTCAAGCATACTTTGTAGTTTGTTTATTTAATTGCTTGATTCTTGTCCAAAATTTCGGATGTAATTGCAATAAACACCCGCTATGAAATTTCTAATTAATCAGCATTCGCATTATTTCCTGTTTGATATGTGAAGCGACATCCACGAAGTGCTGAAATGCCAGAACTCAGCACTTTGGTCAAAGCTGAAAAACTTTGACATTTAATCCAAACTTCATGTCTAGTAAACACTTGTACATAAACTGTTATTTCAAAAATTCATAACTTTCGCCGAAAATTTAGTATGCTCAACAACAAAATTAGGCACTAGTTGATAATATGTAGGCATAAATGTTTTTGATGTGTTCAGAAAAAAAATTAAGCCTTGTCTTTTTCTAAAACGGATAATGTCAATACTCTTGTAGATACAAAATGTCAATTTCCAGAAACACTCAAGTATAATAAAGCAATGTATAGAATAAAAAACAACTTGGTTCGGATACATTTTTTTGTCTATCAAAATCGATATTTTTTAATGTTTGATATGTCATTTCTTTTGATATGCATGTGAAAACAACGTGCCAATTTTTGATATGTAAATAGCGTAATTGGAGTGCATTAAGCTAAACTATGGAAAAACTTATGAAATATGGTTTGATATGTATATTTTACATGCCACAGTCATAAGCTTTAACAAGCACATTGCTGTAAAGAGTTAATTATATTTGCATACGTAGATCCAAATACTCAGGATATAACACTACAATTTCAAGTTCGAAAAATACATGATATGTTTAAATGACAATATACACATACGTATAATGTAATAAATATAGCTGCTGAATAGCACCTCAATGTCAAATTTTCTGTTTCATGTCTGAAAAGCAATATCTTACTCGTTGCATGCCAGAGAATAATTCGAAAGATGGTGGAAATGTTCACAGGAAGTAATATTTAGATAGGTATTCATGAAATACAGTACAGCTGCATATCCCATTTCAGAAATAATAATAAAAACACTCAGATATGACATGATACCACGAAGACCCTGCCAATCAAACCCTGTGATCTTGATTTCAGTTCACATTTTCATTCCAAAAATTTCATGTTTTTGTCTCGCTATTTCATCATATTTTTGATGTGATTCCGTGATAACACCTTTTCCATTATCTTTCACACCTGGGGTTCCCTTTGAACATTTTCGATATGAAGATTTTAAATCTAATCATAAAAACCTTCTGTATACAGATGTGTAGATTCAGATTTAAGTGTAAACAACATAAGCTAAACATCATCATAATTACATTTTAGAACATAAAAATACCTAGTATACATTTGACCATTCATATTTAAGAATACTCTATGCTACATACTACATTTTTTATTTATCTCACCCATAAATAAATATTTATATATATATATTACTATACGTTGGCTACGATAAATATCTGTACTTTCTCTTAGCTTAGATAATCCATATTTTAAGAATGTACACTACAAACTATTATATTATTTCGTTAAGCTATGTATTTAATGTACATATTATATGCAGTTTACACTAATCGTAAACATAGATAAAATATTTACACGTTAAGAACTTTAAAATCTATCCGTCCTCATTTCTCCTATACATGTACATAAATTTTACAGTTTAGTTGAAGCCTTACCTAAGATGTTAGTAAACAAATTTTACGTAGTCATTTTCTACATTTACTAATGTTAGAAGTTATTAAAATTCTCTTGTATCTCTGACGGAAAACTACTTCATTCTACCACTAACTCCTTTTTTATTTTGAATAGTTCGAATCCCAAAGTAAACACTTCTAAATTACTCTCGTGATGAATACGTTTCATCCTCTCATCTCACCAAAGCACTTTTAAAATCCATTTTTTATTTAGCCGGATATTGAAAACTCCAGATAGCATTTTTTCAAAGGCATTATTTCGTCTCTCAATAGAGTTTCGCTGGTATACACGTTCTATTCACAACAAAATTTTCTACGATTGGCTATAAATAAAGTAAAAATAAAACGAAGAAAAACTGAATTGCGAATATATGCAGTCTCGATTTCACCGAATTCACAAATAAAACTTTCATCTATCTCTGCTCACATACAAAATAGCATCTGTGATCTGTGTGTATGATGCTACCACAATTTTATAAAGTGGTTTTAATTTTGAAGTACTGCGCATTTTCTCTCATAATTAAAATTACACAAGTCAACTCGACTAAGTTATTTCAATAAAAAATCTCCTTGTATTGCTCAATTATGTTTGCTCTTTGGTTTAATTAGCGTTTAAAAGATATAGTGTTATTTTATCTAGAAAAACTTTCTATTTATACTTTTTTTGTACGGGGATCGTTATGTCGGCTTCATTAAGCCTCTCGTAATTTCTCCGAACCTACACAATTTTAAAGAATTGGAGTTTATTATTTTAAATGATAACGGCACAGTAAAATAATAAAAAAGGGAAAGCTATAATTTAAGATGTGTTCATGTGTGTATTTAGTTTAACACAAAGCCAAAATAAAACAAGAGTAGCCAGTTTTTTGTTGATGTGCGAATTCTAATACAACAACTATCAACAGTACAAAGAACACTACGAGTGCTCCAAATTTTGGAGAAAATGAGAGAAAACGCATAATAACGATGCTATATGAAAACGCGGTCATTCTGCTCTTTTCAAGTCGTTTAGAACTATAAAGGGACGTCGTCGTTCGTACGTATATGTACATAGTTCATATACATTTATATTTCCCCAGAGAGATTTTCTTTAGTGAGATAGGTGAAATGAACCGGAGGCAAAAAGAATCCTGATGAAGAGGATAATTCATAACTCCACCACTATACCGCCATCGTGGTAGCTAGCTCACCCGTAACCTTACGCAGTACACAGAATAATGCGAATAATAGTAAAAAATATATATCTGATACTGATGTAAAGTTTTCTTAATTTTGAAAATGCACAAAAACTGAAAACCTTTCGCATAGTACATGTATGTACTGTTGTAATATGATTAAATAGAACTTTTTTGTATGATAATATGTACGGCTAAATGAATTCATAGCAGAACGCTATTATGTTATTATGGTTGGGAAAAACATCCGAGCAAGTATATTAAGAAGAAAACTAGCCAACTGCTACTTTCTCTAGAAAAACTGTTATTCAACAAGGAAAAAAGTGCATATAATTCCTTCAGAACTGAGTAAATTAAAGAATGGTAGTAAATAAGCAAGGATGTTAATACAATTTTGTGGTATTTTGAAACTAAAAACTACACTATGCCAATGGACAATAGAAAACGAGCCGGAAAGAACTGCTACAGGATATATCTCTATACATGTTAGCATGTTTGATACAATTGAGTTAGCTTTCTGTGTACTGCTCCAACTATGATGAGACTTTTAGTCATCCCTCTCATTTCCCATCGGTCGTCTTTCTCGCAAGAAAAGTGCCATTACAGAATTCACATGTGTATATGCAACCCAAAGTATAAAATATTAAACTAACTTTTTAGATGATGATAATGGTACATAGAAAGTGTGTTGTACAAAAAAAGGAACGGTATGTACGACTATGACTAGATACACTCAAGTTACATAACCGGAGGAGCCAAGGTAAATAAAAGGAAATGAAGTCATGTCAGTTGTGACTACGATGTCATTTTCCTTCTCATTAAGAAACTGTAGCAGAGTCGTTCATTTTTTCGGCATTCACTTTCAAACTAAATGAGGTAAAGTCTTAACTTAAATCTGTTTAGTTACCAGTATAAAGTCATCATCATCATCATATTTAGGATCGCTAGTTACAAAATTAGAAGGTCACATTGTATACATACTGCTACTCATTAACGTACATGATTTTGAGTACTTTAAGACTATGACTAGACGTATGGATGTAGTGTTTCCAATGAAGAAAGAAAGTTCAGAGTTCAGACTGACAAGTTGCAGTGCCTGGGTAATTGCACGGCAGAGTTTGGTATCATCATTGTTATTGACGAGGCGTGCTTTATAAAACTGCGTTCATAAAAAACTCAGAACGTGCCCTACGCTAATGCTGATGCCGTTCTTTGTTCATTATTCTTGATAGAGTAATGCCTTAACAAATCTTGAAAGGAGAGATAAATTTAATATTTACAATCTTACTCCACTACTACTCCAAAGTCAAGTAGTAATTATGTTCTCCTTTGTTGCAGAGAGGTCGAGTTGATATGGATGTGGATCCGGAACAGGAATATAACAAAAGAGAAAGCTTCATATATTTATACATTGATAAGCTAAATAGCTGATGATTGTTGAATAGTGTAAATGTAATCCCAAATAAAAACATTGTTGTGATGAGAATGAAGTGGAAATATATATAATTACGCCTCCAGTAGTGTTTAACCTATTGGTAGATTTTTTCTTAGGCTGTTGAAGGAAATATAATAGTATGCCTTGCATGGGTTGTAGATATGGTGGTACGTGATGGGTTTGGGTTTGGGTATGTTTTTAGCAAGGGTTTCATGTAGACGAACGCCCACAAGAAAAACAAAATAGCATACCATACGCCTTGTGTCCCGTGACGATCATTCGTGATATGAAGCCACTCTGTTGTCTAAGAACATTTTCTTTGAAGTTTGTTGGCATTATTCGATGCACGACGTGCCCTATTCTCATTTCATCAATAAAGTAATATACATAACGGTCGGTCTATAATAACATAGATAATATTGCAATGCTCATACCACACAGAATAAACTTATCTTGAAAACACTAAAGACCAGAAATTGGTTGAAGATCGAATGTTTATTTGGGTGGATAGAAGAAAAGTAAAAGTATATGTAGTTACACCACGATGTAATAAGTCAAATAGTTTCAAGTATGTAAAATGGATCATATCACGTCCACACAAAAAGTAAATCAGTTTTTTTCTTCTTTTCCACTTTCTCTTTTGCCAAAACATATTTTCTTTCAATTCCTTTTGTGCTCTGGAGTGCAATATTAGAAAAAGGTGAAAACAAGTTTGTCGTGATGTGCTTTCTCTCGTGGGAGTTACAGAGCTGTATATGCAATAGTTGAATTTGGCGTATATAGTATCCTTCAAGTCTCAACTGAAGCGGTAATAAAACCCTTTTTTTACTTTGTACATCTCAGATCCGGAACAGAAGCTAGGGCGGATGGGAGGGGGAGAATTTTCCGAAGCAAAGAAATTGAATTAGAACGTAGAACCACAGAGCAGAATTGGAAAAGGGAAATGTGTGCAAGTAAATCGAACTAAAATCATCATGATGATGTTGATGTTGTTTTTCACTGACAGATCAGTTTGTTGTACGACGACATGATGATGACAAGAACTGATGATGATGATGATGGTGTTTTTAATGAAACGGAGCAAGGTATGTTTAATCAAGGAATCCCGTGTTGACAAGCCTCTCCAGAAAGAATCTCACATCCCCTATCTCTGAGTCTTTAATTCCAAGTGCTTTCAACATTCCAAGGTCTCCATTTTCAACAGCGACGAAGACAGATCTCAGATGATCCAAGTCGTTCCTCAGCAAATGCAGTGCTGCGCCAAAGTCCTCAAGAGTAGGTGATTCTATGAAATGAAAAAAATACAATTTTGTTAATAATTTATTTATTTACTCTGTACCTTTCTACCTATATGTTTTATAGAAATAGAATCCTAGGTATGTTATGTTCTCGCAAAGATTTTCGTCATGCTTTTTCAACCGATGAAATGAATGGTGTCATTTACATTCATTTACATAAATGTATATTTTGCCTAATCTCATTGAATTTCATTATGATACTTTTTTTGTGAACGAGAAACTTTCTCCAACTACCCTTCAAATACCGAGAACAGATATATTCTAACTTTCTAAAGTGCTTTCTTCGTTTCTACTATAACGAAACGAGTAACAAAATTGTTGTGTTGATGAATGAAACAAGGTGGAAAAATTTAGTTCCTTTCTATTTACCTACATAATATGCTGTGTTATTAGAAGCCATGATCTAAAACTTGCGTCAGAGACCAGTTTTCAGTTTCGACAATTTAATATTTAATTACTCTCAGTAATTCAAACTCACTTGGAAATTCTAACCATTCATAATAATATGTGTATATGTAAGTATGTATTTAAAG
Source organism: Entomobrya multifasciata (assembly GCA_034693345.1). Taxonomy (NCBI): domain Eukaryota; kingdom Metazoa; phylum Arthropoda; class Collembola; order Entomobryomorpha; family Entomobryidae; genus Entomobrya; species Entomobrya multifasciata. The sequence goes on from JAQFXM010002498.1 coordinate 15,579, forward strand.
TATATACAGTGTATATGTTTTAATGTAGCCAACCCGAATTTTCCCCAGCGATTGCAATTCATGTAACTTTTAGTTATTCTTTAAAAGTTCACATGTTTCAAAGAACGTTTTCATGCTGAATACTTACGGAAATGCTTTTATGCTGTAGGTATAAAACGAAGTTGTGCCATCATAAATTATGAACACTTTATTTCGTTGATGTAGTAGTAGTGTATTTGGTCAATTTTATTACCATATTTTCATGTACAGTAATGTAGTTTATATATACGCCATGTCTATTTCTTCAATTATGACTCTCTGTCCATTTTAATGTGAACATAAATGATTTTTTGTAAATTCCGAAATTCATTTAAATTGTCATGTCCTTGCGATTTTTCTATTATTAAACCATATACCATATACATACCAGTTAGTTAGTTTCGCCTACATTATATTATACGAAAATCGAATTTACCACTTCCACTCGAATAAATGACAGGAAAAGGGAATACTTATGTTCATTAATATTTTATGAGTTTCATACTATTCAATGCATTTGAGAAAGAAAGTAAAATGTAACGTTGCCGAGTAGACCAGACAAAATGTAATATGTGAAGGGAAGGCCAAAACCGTTTTGATTTATAATATAAGCACAAACAGTATCGCGCAAACCTTAAAAATACATCTTTCTAGTGAAGATAATAAAATGCACGCATCATTTCAGTAGACACAAGGTAGGTGATTCAGTATCATCGTATGTACTTGACAGACAGAATTAAATGGAATAAACGATAATTTCATGATCAAATGAGTATTACACCTACCTACATAGTTCAGTTGATGTCAAATGATGCTACACGGTACAAAACTTCAATACATAACTATTTATGATGGTTTATTTTACTGCTGTATATGGAGTACCAACTGTTGGTACATACATTGTATTTATAACTTATCAATATCGTTCGGTTCACTTTTACCTCTCAAATAATGAACATTAGAAAGCTGCCTAATATATATTACCTAACCAAGCGTCACAAGAGACTCGAGACGAGACATATTTACTATCACTTTTCTCATATTAGTGTATAAAATGCATACTTTAGAAGTTGTTGTTTCAAAAAAATGGACAGACATAGCAAGAAATGTTTATTCTTTCATATGTATCGAAATAGGTCATAATTCCGTTTCATTGTGCATTACACTTTTATATTATTCTGTCGATAAAAGCTGCAATTTTACAATGTCGCCTTTTGGCGAAAGCAACGACATGAAAAGCGTGTGTACCGTACATATATATGTATAATATGTATGATATTTTAGCACATGATAAGATACGTAAATATCCAAACTAGGTCTTTCACTTTTCCTAATGTTCACCTTTTTATGTACATAGATAGGTATTCCGTCTCGGTGTGTGTTTGAAGTCCATTAAACGCAACATAAACGGTAAAGAGCATCATCGAGAGGGAAAATGAGGATGAATCATGCAATATAACTATAATAAGAACGCAAACCTTTCGTGAAATGTTTATAATACAGTACTAAAAAATACACTTTCGCATATTTATTGTCGCTATCAAATGACCTCTTACAAAGTAAGCATTGTATGATATGATATAGTACTATGCATTGTGCAAAATAAGTACGTTGTTCAAAATCCAAGTGAGCACTGTCGTCTTTTCTCCACAACAAGCTACCATGTATTTTATATTTTCACCATTAACTCAAGCAATCCATCCACAAATCGTATACCAACAAATATACACCTACTTGCTATGTACCCTGTAAAGCTTGAATCTATCCAACCAAGCATACATTATGGACAATGCTAGTAATAAACCATAATTTTCGCTGCAAGTAAAAGCATGTGCTTCTGACACATAATCGCGTCACGACTACTTTTGTGAAAGCATTGTCATGCATGTCAAATATATGCAAATCCTTTTTCCTTCCGCCTCAAAAAGAATCTGTTACTTTCCTTTCAAATGTACCTTAACCCGGTTGAGCTGCCGATGATGGAATGATAGTTAATATACAAAGGGTATCATCAAATTGTATAGTTAGTAGAAAAGGGGATTATTAGACGATGTTGGATATGATGTAAGAATGAAAATGAGACATGGTGAAAAAGGTGCTCGTGAGAAGCAACTTGTGTTTTCATTCCTTTGTAATGAACAGTGTAATATATGCTACTGTACTTAACATTTATCGTGGTATATGTAATGTAACCGCATTAGGAATGAATGAGCAATTTAAAATTCTAAACTCGTGTAGCCCATGATTCCAGTAATGTATGTTGCTTATTGCGAACTCTGCTTGCTCATATTAAAAGCAAAAATTTTACATGCTAAAAAAGCAACAGCTATTTTTCCAACCAACTAGTTGTGTTGCTTGTAAGATTGCCTCAATGGGAAGCACAGAACAAGTCACAAGTGGACAACTATCAAACCACTATACACATTTGAGGCACATACAGACAAGTGTATATTCATACGTACGTGTACTAAAGTGCTTTCTCTCTTGTTGTGAGGATTGATAATGTTGTCTCCTTACGTATAATGTAACACTAAGTGTCTGTAATGCGCTTGATATATTAAATTATGCATGTGGGCAGGCCCCCAAACTACTTTTTCCATTTTACTACTCGCAATAGAGAAGCGACACAACGCAACTATTAGTGGCTCTAGCTCTTCTGTCAATAGCACTGTTTTTCTATAGATTTTTTTGCATGCATGAACCAAATATTATAAAAAGGAGAATACTTCACGACACACTATACTATTTTTTGTAAGGATATTATCCTTTCTACGTAGGAATTCACGTGGGTTTTGTGTGAAAAATCATATCAAGGAAAATACTACTACTTGAATTGTATGATAACCATGATAGCTAAAAAATTTCACCAGAGAGAAAGTCGAGAGATCGTTTAAAAATACTAATTGCATAACTAGAACTGCTTACAAAAACAATTATACAGAGAGTACCCTGAGCTTACTGTTGATTACATTTCGTGTTTACATAACATATGCATAAGCCTACACATAAAACGGTATAAAAATTATATTTAGTATTGAAAAATTGAGCATGCACAGGTGATACAAGTCTACAGAGATATGAACATTAGATTCGCGTTACCAGAAACAGAAAGTACTGCTGTTTAGAAATTATATGCCAGCTTTACTCATTGAAGTAACAAGACACTCTACCCGAGCGATCCTCCGGCCTAAAATTAGTTTTGTTGTTAGCTATGTAGGCGGAAAAGAAACGGAGAAAACTAATGAATCTGTCACCTACAAAAATCTTTTCCCTGTGATGCTCAAGCTGCTTGACACATCCAAATGGATCTGATACTATGTACACGTATTTATATGCATGTATATGTGTATGGTGTTCTAAGAGGTGGAATCACGTTTACCATTATGCAGTTACAAGAGCAAAGCTTTTCACGACAACGTTTTCCTCTCAAAATTGCAATACAAAGGCAACCTAACTCAGATTATAATCCTATGGCAAATGGTAGCTTTTCAGTGAAACAGGAAGTCTATTATATATGACCACATTTAGTTTCCTTTAGTAGCCAATTTTTCATGGCACAGGTTTTATGATGAAATGTAAAGCACAAGTATTTTATGCTCCCAAACTTACACTTAGAAATCTGTTATGTGAAAGTGCAAAAAGGCGTAAGTAAACGTAAGAAAGCACATAAAAAGAAATACACATAAACGCTTGTTGTAAACAAAAACCTGATGCTTTCACTGATTAATATCTTCCAGATGTTTCAACTCTTTTTTACTCATACTCTTGAATTACTTTTGTGACGAAAGAACCATTTTAGGCCATATGAACACTTTCCCACTTGGCATAGTTTCAGGTTTTTTTGCATTCCAGAATTTTTCGTAGATTATTATAATACAAACTATTGTGTATTCCAGTTATTATGCTTTAATAATAGAAAAAAAGCTTCAAGTTTTATATACAGCACCTAAGTTGCATCCGTTCATGTCAAAATCAGAACAGAGTTAATGAGAACAGGCTTGAAGGCAAGACATGAAATACAAAAATTTCTTTTTCCATTCTTCCGTCGTTTTTTGTCGTGTCCTTTTTGCTTTTTTGCTACATTTATACAATGTGAGCAGAAAATAGTATTGTAAGTATTTGGGTCGAGTTCAACATATTTAAGACAGGCAGTTCCAGATAAAATCTGACAGTCACAAAAGACTGAAGGCAAGTGAAAGTAGTAAGAAAACTAGCACTCGCACTTTCCCGTATTACAAGTGAGTTAAATTATAAAAGGATCGTTGAACTCCCTAAAGAACGGTGGGATATTAATGTGTAACAAACTTGTTGTTTTCTATGAATGAGCACGCAATGAGCAATGATAAGGCAAACAACTGACATAACCTTGTTTTCCTCACGAAAAATTGCACCCTTACTGTCGTAGACATATTTTACTTATTTACTGAAATTAGTACTGGAAAATGCAACAAATAAAAAATACATCTACGTGTAATTCAATTATTTCAGGTGCTTTATATTAACTTTGTTTATTACGCACATCAACCCTATCGAAACAAAAACCATATTTGGTCAGCTTATCATGATCTAACCACTAGTTTAATTGAAAAAAAATGTATAGCGTGACAAGTGGAAATAAAATTAGAAAACCTAGTCATTGTGACGTTTTTTTTGCAATCATAAACCTTGCCATTTTTTCTTTCGAATCGATGGAAAAGTAAAAGCATATAGTCTAAGGCTACATTGAAAATCTTGTTACGTCAAGGTTTTCTATCGCTTTATTAATGTTGGGAAAAACCTTCTAGTAATACAGTGCACTAATCCGAAGGTGAAACTGTCCGAATCGCAAGTAGGCTCCTTTGGAACAAGTGGGAACAAGTGAAATCACACGATTTTAGCATTTAGATTATATTTATGTGCTCGCCTAACAACTACACATATTTGTCAGATATTTTCAAGATCACTTTCTCTCATGCTCAAAATCCTTCCAGGAAACTTTACATGGCCGCATTTCCATGTAATATAATGTGTAGGAAAAAAAAACCCGAACTGTGAAATATTTTGAAGTATAAAATGGGTGATAAAATATGCCTTGTAAATATGGGGTGGATACATATACATTTCTTCACGCATATCATGTGAAGAAAATATGGAATGGATATAAAAATTTATTAGGGAAAGGGCATTTGAATTCACGAAAGAGTAATAGCTCATCCTTCATTCGCATTTTTATGCAATCCATGTTTCTTGCGTTGGTGTTATACACCACTGTTACACTTGTTCACATTATAAGTTCATTCATCGCGACTTGAACGCAATACAACACAGTCGGCGTAATATTAACTTTAAAAAAGAAAAAAGTTATTTCGTATCTCATCATAACCTACAAAGAGGAGAAGGACATAATATTATGAAGTTTTTTGTTTGTTTGAATGCTACACCAAAAGCTTCCAGGTAGGAATTTCGTGAACATTTTCTATCGAAATGAAGTAATGGTACAATAAGTAGATATGCTGTCTAGTCTCTGGTTTGGTTTGTAGGAAACTATGAGACATGTTTAGCATTTACCTAAAGGTAGTATTCATCACATCACCGAAAAAAGGAAAATGATGAACAAGGAGGAAGTAGACAAAGTATTATGATAATGTATGTGCCATGTCTATTCTGGACTATCTACTTTCTCGACAAAGTCTTCAGAATTTTTTTCACTGAAAAAAGATGTGGTTGTTACGAAGCATGCATTAGAACAGAGAATATAGACAAGACGAAACACAACATAAGCCTACTATTCGGGTTCCAATTCACGTAGAAAAATATATTTGTATGTGAAGGTATGTATGATGTTCTAAGTACACGGATGATGCCAGTTCAGTTTTCGAGGATAAAATTTTGAACAAACCAAGATTAAAGAAGACTTTTATGTCTTCTCGTGTTTCCATTCCTCTAGTTGTTTTATGGCCACCTGAGACTTTTTCACAACTTACTTTCAGTGTTGCGATGTTCTTTTCTTTCCGAAATACCTACCTTAGTTGCATCATGTATCTATATATTTTGTCTTTATTTAGGGATGTTCCGAGCACCGAGCTTAGGCTCGGTACTCGGCCGAGCCTTGGATTTTTTCAAAGCTCGGCCGAGTACCGAGCATGCCGAGCTTTGAAATTTTGCTCGGCCGAGCAATATAAATTTATGTTTTCATTAATCAATAAGAAATTAACTTAAATTTTCACAAAAATTGCATTGTTATACGTAAGATTACTACTGAAGTAACTTAAAATTGAAGGATTGCGTGTTTTGTTACCTGCTTTTATTTAATTGCTTTATTTTTAACACTAATGATTAGTAAAAATGAATATTTTTCACATTGTGTTTTAGTTTTATTTGTATTTAATACGTTTATGGTTTACCGAGCAGCTCGACCGAGCCGCTCGGCCGAGCTTTTTTGAAAATGTAAAGTGCTCGGGCTCGGCCGAGTCAAGCAATTTTGGTGCTCGGAACATCCCTATGGTTTATGAATTTGTATAGCTTAATTCATTAAAAAAGGACTATATTTTATGAAAGAGTTTCAAGGTTTGCGTGGCGGTGATGCTACATTTTTGCATATAATCACATTTTAAGGAACTGTTATGGAACGGCTGTGGAATGTCCATACAATTCAGGCACAATTAGTATGGCGTCATGTTATTCACATGTTTTACTTTCCCAACCATTCTGACTCCAACTGATATGATTGATCAATACACACGTTTTAAATTTATGTTAAAACTCTAAATATCATGTATAAACAAGAGATTATCAGAAAGCAGATACGACATACGACATACAATCATACAACCAACATAAAACACAGATTTCAAATTCATTGAAATTTTAGGCAGTCTCATGCGTAAATTAAAATGATGTTACTTTTTTGTCCATGTCGAGTTTAGTTGCTCTTTGCTCATTTCAACATCATTATGAATGACTTGGTTCATCCAACCCAAATTTGTTGATGAAAATCAGTAGAAATTTTTAGTGCAAGCCAAAAACAATCAAAATATCTACCCTCTGGCATTGATTTTTGTATATGATTCTTGCTATTTGCGTGAGTGTGTGGCTGTAGGTTATCATTACAGCTACAAACAGCAAACAATCAAAATCATCATTGTTGAGAATGAGAGACATTTCATTTTTACAAGTTAATTACAACCCATTCTGCCACTCTTCCCCTCCAAAAAAAAGTCATATACCGCTGCAAAAATTTGATACTCCTCTTTTTCAACAAAAAAATATATAATTTGAACAAAGTTTGCTTGTATGAAATTTACGTGTTTTGTACGTGCTCCTAGTTCCGTTGATTATTTATCAACCAAGCTCTACTTACCTATCACTCACTCACATGCTCCCCAATATGACATTTAGAATTCATAACAATATAACCTTTATTGCTACTATTTGCTACACACACCTGTTTAAGCGTAAGTTTATGCTTCATGGTTTCATAAGTACGCACACCTAACGATAATGTGATTCAAGTTTAAAACGTATATTATTACTATTGGTACAAAAACTACATGTCACTTTAAATATATTAATTCTTTGGTGGTGGTGGCAGTATTAAACCCAAAACCGCCTTCCCTTTTGTTGAACATGCATGTTGCATTAGTGGAAGCATATGTTTGCATAGGAGTTAATTGCTTTTGTGTCATCACATCAGAGATGAAAAAAATGTGGTCCACCCTTCCCATTCTGAGTACGTCCGTGTGTTTTAGTTTTCATTGTTATCGGTAAATGGTTTACAATAGTAAAGTGTACACACCTGCATCTTTACATAGTACTCATGTTGGTTGGTTGTAAAAAATACATGCAACATAATCAGTCAGTATAGTAGACATTCAGTCTACTTTGTACAAAGCTTGCATTGATTGGACTGGATCTTGCTTCCAAGTTATTTTCATACCTACCTACCTGAAAGCTTAGACGATTAAGTTCAACTTTGTCCGGAAGTCAAGTAATGAGTTTCAAAGTACGTTTTTTTTGGCTCTTCTGAGGCGATGCTGCTTGCTAATGCCTAGTCTATTCTTTCGTCATAGCATGTTCCAAATACTTTTGGTTGTAAATCACTTGATTTCAAGCAGAATTAGATTCATAAAAAAAGCTTCAGGTTTCAGTATAAAATACATTCTCACTCGAGAAAATGTTATTACTCATCCGTCACCGTATAATCTCATCATGATAGTCATCATCATCACCATCATGGACATCACTAACAATAACAAAAAATCAGCGAAAGAATTTAGGCATTACAATATTTAGATCTCTTTTGCTCAATGCCATCCTCCTCATATTATACCGTAGAATGCCAACGCGTATGAATTCGTCATCATCATTTCAGTTTGAGTCTGAGATGCGCAGAGATGAAATGAGTTTTGGAGAGGAGATTTGTATGTATCATTCAAATAGTGAGAAAAATTGAATACCATGAACGTAAGGATTTACAATGCAGCATAATTTAAGCATTGCTCTTTAATGGACTGAAGCCCTTGATTTTCATGAAACTTTAGACGTGCTATCATATCATCCTTGTTTAAAATACAGATGAATCGCCACGAATCACGTATGAAAAATGTAAGGTGTCGGTCTGTGCGTCGATGACGAGATCACAGACAAGTAAAATAGTTTATATATTATGTTCGCAAGAAATAATGAAACAACATTCCACCTTTTCTGTACAATTTGCTACTATGCCGCCACCGCCGCACCGCAGATATCACTAAAAATTAAGTATTTACTTCTTTGGTCACATAGACCTAGACCACATCATCATCTCACATATTTGTTTACTTTATAGCGACAGTTTTATTCAATGTCCGTTAGCAAATAATATTCCTATTACATTTGCTAGTTAAGCTTGGAAGATGATACGAAACACTTTTACAAAAACGAATACGCCATTCAATTCGTCAATGAACATCACATTTGGCAGTCT
>JAQFXM010002499.1:0-24521 GCA_034693345.1 Entomobrya multifasciata
TTGACAGTAAGGTAAGACAGTAATCGCTCTTGTACACTTACTTATGACACAACAAATATTATTCAAGAAAATCCTTTATCTGAACTACAAGGTAATTCAAATTTCATTCACCATACCTATGACCTATCAGAAAAGATCTCCTTGATTCCATTTTTGCCAAACAAACAATTTGTCCTAATAAGCATAACTAACGTGTTTTCCTTACAATGTATAAATTATTGAAGTTTTTTAAAAAATTGTCTTAAAAATGCAAAAGTGACCATGCGTACACGAAAAATTGTCCCTCCCAAACAGCAAACAGGTATACACCATGGCCGACTAAATATTATGCATTGCAATCCAACTCGAAGTGCATTTTTACTTACAAACTACCATTCTCTGTGAAAAGCGTCACGACAATAGCGTTTGTCACATTCAACATTGGTCTTACTTCAAAATATCCATGTGTCAAGTTGCATAATAATATTACTGAAGGAGTTGAATTTGATATGAGACAACAGTCAGCGCAAGAAAATAGAATCAATTACAACAGAGTGTAAGTAATTTTTACATACTTGCCAATGATTTGCTACAACCGGATGTATTTTTAAAGTTAAAAAATATATGTCAGACGACAAATGACTAAAATGAATGACCAACAGGGAATACTGCATCTTAATTTATTTTAAAGAGCAGGCTTCATTGTCTGTATGAGGTGGACCACTGCACTGTCAGCATGTCAGCAATATATTGTTACTGTTATATGAGATTATGCTAATTAATATTTTTTGGATATTTAAAAAATGTCTGATCCATATATTTTAGTATTTTTATAGGCATTGCAAGGATTTTTTCAATTTTTAAAAAGCACAAAGCACAACTCTAAACATCATAGAGTTATCTAATTTACATTATAACATTAAAGGCTTAACATGTATGTATATGTGTAAATGTACGGGTGCAGAATGTTGATTTAAAAATCATTTCACTTTGTATTATGGAAAATTTATGTATGTTGTCTACTGTCTACACTGAATAAGTAACAGAATTTTGATTAGAAGACCAAGATAACCTCAATTCTGCTAGTAGGATTACAAAAATGCTGGATTTTTTTTCTTTGGTAGATGGTTAGACAAGGTAGCGAAATGGTTCAAAAAAAATTCAGAAAAAAATCATAATGAGCTGTATAACAATTCCAAACAATAAACCTATTCAGCTAATGATTTAGTAACGCTGTTTTTATTTGGAGAAGTTAATCAGTTATATAATATAATAAGGCCGCGTGACCAAGAGTATTTAATTTGCTCTCGTTTTGAAGATTGACATATATTTAAACATTTTTTATGCTAAAAACAAAACTAGATCAAATGAGGATTACCACCTGTATTGATTTTTTATGTGACACCGGTGACAAGGCTTGTTTTTTACTTGTATTTTTATATTTTTTTCAAGGTTGCAAACCGTTACTCCAACTTGCAGAGATGGAAAATTCGTTGGTCAACTCGAATTATCCCCTGACAGTACATCTGCAGATCACTTTTTGTCAGATGGAATGCTCAAGTATAACAATGAGTACTACCGCCCGAGTGAGTATTGCATAAGAGGAAATGGGTAAGAAATTCATGAAATTATGTTCATTGATTTTGTCTATTATCAATCATGTAATTACTTATTTAAAGAAACTTAAGGAATTTGTATTAAAATAGAAAGTTAGTCTTCTGGGTATCAATCTCAATTTGTCGATAGTTATGTATGAAATTACGGAAACTACAACTGCTACTTACACATTTTGATTTAAATAGGAATTGATTGGTAACTTTCATAGCTTCACCGGTGGTCTTTTTACATAAGCATTTATGCGTATAATTTTGTTCCTTGATTTTATCGTTTTTCTGATGACAACTACGAAAAGATGCCGCATCGAATTGATCAGTAAATGTGACCACCTACGATTTTAACAGTGTACACTTTAGATTTGCATTTCAGTCGGGCATTTTTGATTTAAGCAACCTGAATACTAACGATCATTGGTCTTGGTCCATAATCACGATTGCTAAACTTTTGCTTTCGAATAAACTATGTAGGTATTTGTAATGCATGCTAAAAGCTAGCTAGAAAGATCATTTATCAAAATCAAATGCAAAGTAGAATTATAGGTAAACGATCAAGTTAGTTAATTCTAGAGAGTTGTGATGCTGTGAATTGCATGTTGCTTCTTCAACAACAATAATTGACCATCTTCTTTTCATCATCACCTTTGTAGTTGGCTTGAAATGTTTTTTTAAGAAATGATTTGGTAATTTTGTTTTAAAAAGCTATATATTATAGAAATGTAGTACGTGTACGCATTTCTGCCATAGGCCTGTGTACAACAGAATATCAAGTTAGTATTTCAGTATTTCGGCGAGCCGAGACGTTACAGTACGATATGCAAAGTAAGTGTATGCATAATGATCGATAAGTGAAACAATGGCAAATAGAATACAATTTTCTTTTAGGAAAGTCATGAATTAAGCATCATGAAATAGCCTAAAATGAGTTTTTTCTTCTAAAATTGTTGAGTTGAATCAATCACTACAGGTTTGGTTTATGATTAAGCACAATTAGGCATAAAAAATGCTTTCATTTATTATACTTGTCTTCTCCTGCAGGTGACATTAGCATGTCATGATTAAGCGGTACGGTGAAAACAAACGTATAGCTATTCTGCTGGGCATACATTTTTCTTCTATTTACTTATCAGGATATTTAAAATATGCACGGATATGTGCTGTAATTTTAAAAATTGCATTTACAAATTTATATAATGAATGGGGTCACTAACTATGTATGCTTATACTTTAGGTATACTTTCGCCGTTGGCAAATCAGTTTCTTACTGTTATACAAATCGAAAATAAAATGGGGTATAACTATACACGTTAAATTATGAAGTAACTAATGATAATGATTTCTCTTTGCAGAAAATCATTAAACATTTTGGAAGTACAGCTTTGTGACATAAATTGCTCTAATCCGGAAACTCCATGCGTTCACAAATGTTGTGAATACGATGAGATCTACAGCATGGGGATGAGAGGGCAAAGGGGTGGATGTCTTCGAATGGATCCTGCTAAAAACGAATCTTTATGGTCTCCATCATTGTATGATGAAAATGGTGTCAGGATGTCAGAGACTCAATTAGAAAAGGCTGGAATCATACCTCATGTTATCCAGTCCAATCCTACCAGCTTCCGACACATGTGCCCAAGAAACGCAACAACGGTTTTCCCGTATGGTAAACAGGTTGCTGACTTTCTTTCCGCGGTTCTGAAGTATCCATTCTCGTCATTAAAGTATGTTTTCAACTTTGAAACAGAATTTCACAATTTTGTACAAATAGTGCTAAAATTATGAATGAATTTCATTGAATGTAGATTTATGATGAGGAAAGATGGATGGCTGATGAATCCTAACGAAGGAGGCAAAATTGCCATATCCAGAAGCAAGAGAACGACAAAGTATTGTATTGATGGAGTTATGAATTACGGAAAAGCTGAGGAACCTTTCATGAACATTGAGGAACAAACCGTTCTTTTCCTTTGCCTGGGAGCTCCGGAAGGTGGATCATTATTATTGATTTGAATACCTACGCAAGATGTTACATAAAATATTCTAAATGTTGTCATTTGTTATTTTTGCAGAGCTGGCCACTTATAGGGATCCGAAATCCGAAAACTTATTGGCAGCCTCGTCCAATGTTAAACCAGTGACAGCTGAACCAACAACAACAACGACCACAACGGTCAAACCCACTACCACCACAACTACTGTTGCTTCCACTACTACAACGTCTACAACTACTCCTTCGACTACAACATCAACCACTACTACTACAACTACGACAACACCACCAACAACAACTTCAACTACAACAATGCCAACAACAACTTCAACTACAACAATGCCAACAACAACGACGACCACAGCCGCAACAACCACAACTGAAGCAACCACAACGTCATTACCAACTACGACTGACATACCGATTACTACTACTACAATAGTTACAACGACTGAGGCTCCATTACCTCCACCAATACTTCCAGTGTGTTGCCAAATCGATCCAAATTCAAATGATGACAATGGAAATGAAATCTCTCACCACTGTAAAACATCCGGTACCAGTAATGAAATCACTGGTAATAAAATGATCAACTCGTCTTTGTGGATTGCATCTCCAAATTTCATGAACACACACAAAATTTCAAAGTTCAGGTAAATCATATTTTTGCACAAAGTATGCATTGCATGCTAAACTGTCTGGAACAGAAATTGATGTGTCTTTTCGATGGTTTTAGGCTGGAAGTGGAGCCTTTAAAATGCCTGAAATGGACAAAGGAATTTGTACATGATTTGGGAAAATTGCTTTCCCCAGTCGAGCCAGTTTTGATGCCCGATGGCATGCTCAAAATGGGAAATGATTATTTCAGAAAAGGAGAATTTTGTGTGAATGGGTTAGTAATGCGAATGAAAGTTATGCAGATATTATAAAAGATTTTGTGCACAAATGTATGCATGGATGTTTTCTTAATTTGCAGAATATTCCGCAAAACTGTGGAAGTGCTTGTTTGTAAAACGAATTGCTCTGATCCCCAAACACCATGCGTTCAGAAGTGCTGTGCACCCAATGAAATATACAGTTTGGGCGTAGGTGGCAAGAAACGTGGTTGTATACCACTATCTAAAGAGGATACCCCTTTTGAACCTCCTCTCTACGAAAATATGGGGAAAAAAGTGTCAGAGGAAGAACTGGAAAATATGACGCCACATTTAGTTCAAAAGTATCCACCCAAGTTTCAATATAACTGTTATAAAAATGTCACCCTTGTGTTTCCATTCAGCAGTGATGTTGTGCAACTAATGAGTCCTCTAGCACAGATAAATTTGGAGTAAGCTATAAAAAAATTTTTTAGTGGATACATTAAATGTTGAGCCGAAGTGCTATGCTAACTCTTTTTTTTTGCTAATAGATTTAAATTGCGACGAGACGGGAAAGTAATATACAAGCACCCAAGTATTCGGGACGCAACCGGTGACCTGATTGAATCAGCTTTTAGTACATACAACTTTTGTGTGGATGGAATTCGCCATTGGGGAGAGCCAGAGGGTCCTTATCGCAATCCAGAGGATCAAACAATACTTTTCGTTTGCGCTGTAAATCCACCTCCAGGACCCTAATGCATTGTACACTTTACGTTCCAGAGGAATTTACAATCTGTGAATATTTCTACAGATCATCCTACTATTCATTTGACTTGCAATATAGCTCAATTTTTAAATTTAATGTGTCCTTGTGTAAAAAATGTTGTAAAGTGTATAGGTATACGTATTAGTAACTACAATTTTAATTTATAAAGAAATGCAATATTCCGTGTGTTTGTGCCATTTTGTTCTGTAAATTGTCTGCATATTTATGGGTTCATAAAAGTTATACGTTAATTCCGCCTTGACATATGGGTAACAATATTTTGAACGCAAAAACTGTTTTGTTTGATACTTTTCCAAATGGATACTTTTTGATACTTAATAGGATGTACATATGTAGGTATATAGCAAATTGTTAAGTTCAGTATTTAGCTTAATTACAACAAGGTTGAAATACATACGTCATACTTTCTAGCTTATCTAATCATGACAAATACTGGAAATGGGTTTAAGGGAATGTGATGCCAATTTTGATTGTGAGTGGTGACGCATGAAATTATTGTCATTTCGAATATTAGCCTAAATAAAATATGTGATTTTTTAGTATGAAAACGTACTCGGTCATTTATTCGTTAGAAATGATCAAATTCTTTAACAGAAACATATTTTTTGTTTGCGTGATTTTTCTGGGTTATGAAAATTGTAATCCGTTTAAGCTCATTCCATGTATGTTCAATACATCCCATATAATCCATTTTCCTTTTAATCGAATGAAAATGAAGAAGTACGAAATAGTCTGGGATGCAATGCAAGCAATAATCAATGAAGCATATAAATAGATGAGATAATCAAATTGTTACAAATGTATTTACATAAAGGATTTTAAACGACTTTGCTTCCTTGTGCGACATATATGCATAGATAATGAAGAAAAAGGTGCGTTTGTTTTACAGCTCATAGCTTGAAAGTCATAAGTTGCTGCTGAAGCCATCAATATGCTCATTGTTACTGCATCTTATATATTAATTGTATCATTCATCATCATCATCACTGGAAAATTTAGCCACATTATAACGATTACGCATCCGATATTTGTAGTTTGTATTTGTTTAAACGTCAACAAAATTCTGTTTATATTAAAGATAAGTGAAAAGTGACGTTTATTGAAATAAGTTTGACGTAAATGAAGACTGTCCACGTATTATAACCAGACAATTAAAAAACCACAAAAAAGAAAGAGTTTGGGCTTACGTGTACTTATCAAACAGCAGAGAGCTATCCAATATATCTATGCAATATTATATTAATCTATTCTTAGTAGCTGAATAATATTTAGGCAATTCATACGTACATTACTATAGCTTACCGTTTCAACACTTTTAACCTTAAAATTTATATTGCATGATTACATTACAGTGGAAATACAAGAAGATATCTTATACAACTTTAATACAAGTTAGCATACAACATTTTTTCAATGTACTTGTCTACCAAATTAACGAAGCGTTGTTGCTGTGCAATGCACAAGTGCACAAAATTGTGAATCCCAATTATCAATGTAACAGCAATTCTACAAAAACAAG
This sequence comes from Entomobrya multifasciata, assembly GCA_034693345.1. Classification (NCBI taxonomy): domain Eukaryota; kingdom Metazoa; phylum Arthropoda; class Collembola; order Entomobryomorpha; family Entomobryidae; genus Entomobrya; species Entomobrya multifasciata. The sequence goes on from JAQFXM010002499.1 coordinate 6,749, forward strand.
ACACACACATCTCAAATCTCAACGCACATGTATAGATCTACATGCGATATAGCTGGCTATAAAGGTGTCTCTTCTGGTCCACTGCCCACTCCATTGGTTTCATTGACTGCTGCACCCATCTTGACAAAAGTGTTCAGTTGAACCCGTTGGGTTGCTGTTGCTATTGCTACTGCTACTATATTTTATTTTTCGCAACTCAGTTCGCGAAAAAACAGCTAAAAGTGAAGTAGATCTTTCCAAAGTTGGAACATCTATCCTTCTTCCACCAGACCAGACAGTCTAATCCCTGGCCAGTTATTATTGAGTTGCATCAATATCATTATTTGAAAGGTGAGTTTTTATTGTATTTTACAAAAAACTAAATTGTGTGCGTAACTTTTGACTTCAAAGTATTCAAAACTAATATTTTTCGTTTTTTTTTCAGTCGAAAAATCCACGCCTGGTCTCTAGCGAACAATGGACGCCCAATTTCTTATGCGGAAGGCTGAAGTCTTGTGGAAGTACACCAGCGAGGTCAACGTGGCCCAGTTTCTCCTGCTTGGTCTTGTGATTTACATGCTACCTCAAATACTTCAGACAGTATTTAACATTGTTGTAGCCACGATTCGGTCAGTGGTGCGTATGGTAGTCTTCAGTTTACTAGCTGGAATTGCGATCAACATGTACTTGGGAAATGTCTCGGAAATCTCAGAGGTTTTAAACTATTCCACGAAATTCATCCGGAAAGCTGTGAAGTCATTATTAACGGACTAGTCAACAGAACAGGAACATCATTCCATCATTCATTTCTACGAGGTTACCTTTAAAATCTGTAATTCAGTCAAATTTTCAGTTTATATTTTACATTGTAAAAAAACTTATTGAACCCAATGATCTCAAATATTGAAGTATATTGTGTACATATTTAATTAATCTTTTTATCTCGCCAAAACCTAAAATCTGTAACAATGTAAATATGAATTTGGATAATACAAGCAACTTAACACTTGACTAATGACTATGCTTAAATCTTTCTTTTGACAACTTTTTTTGTAAAACAAATAGTTTAATTTACAAATAGTTTAAGAGCATTTCTGCATTGCCAAACACTTAATACGTATATTTATTAGAGTTATTTCTTGTCAAAGCAAAGTCGCAAAAAAGTTAATCATTTTAAGGCATCTGAATATCTAAAATGCATGCATATCATGTGTACCGTATTAAAACCCCTTTCCTCACTACATCCGAATCTCTATAAAAACACCATTTCATATCATATCGACAATCGATCGGATGTCTGATTTTCTTATATTTGTTCTTTTTCTAAACCAAGAAGTAATTGTGAATTTCTTGATAATTTAAATTTAAAACTCCTACTTCATGATTGTCGTCCATGTATTGTTTGCATACATATATTTTTAAAAACTATTGAACACAGAAAAAGCATTTGGATACAATCATATTTGATATTATCTCATTCCTCATGATGTATATTTCTTTTAAAAAACCGAGAACCTGTTTTGATAAGCTACATATCAGGCATCAACTTCCTATTTCTTCATCTCTTGCATTTTCGCATTCACCGATCTTTCCCGTAAGCGTCGTAACTAATAAATACATTCGCAGTGCTATATATTTATTCAAGGATGAGAGACTTGGTCTGCTGATCTGATGTGATGTGTGAGACACTTTTCTCGGTGCATATAATTTCTTGTAGAAATGCGACAGTAATTATTAAGTGTGACTTTCTGCATTGTTCACTTTGTATTAACTTTTAATTGTGAATTCTTGATAGTACATGCATACCTGATCTTTGTATCTTTGTTCTAGATTTCAACAACGCATGTTTGATAGGCATACAACACGCAGGGATGAATGCATTAAAAGATTTTATAAATGATAAAAGCAATAACATACCCTTAAATATGATGTGCATAAATAATTGTAAAGGTAAGCAGGAGGAAATTTAAAATTACAATCGAATTTCATCATATCATTATTATGCTAACAATAACATTAAACTTGATTTTTGAGTATATTTATAATAGTCACTCGTAACTCAGAATATATATAGAAAAGGTGTGCAATAAAAAAAGAAAATCTAATTGTTAATTGTGACATTTCTCTGCACTATGAATGATCTAAATAAATACGTGAATACATTTGCACATAAATTCATACGCACTACAGCGTATTGTGAATTTCTTGCTGCCCCTTCGAGGTTATTGTAAACTGCTGAGGAAATTTAGAATACGTGTTCATACAATAGATATGATATGGCACACCATGCCGTTATGCTACATGATATAAACCGATTTTTATTTAACGCTGTGAATTAGTTGTTTTTCATAGATTCATCAGTGCAATAAAACATACAAGAGGAAACCAGCATGTGAAGATTGACGAGCTGATGTGACAGCGCTGTGCTTTTTGAAATTCACATGTCGCATTCATTTCATTCATTTATCAAATCGCAAGCTGTGAGAATGTTCGCTGTCATTAATAGTCTACGTTAAAAGTTGATAGTTTGCTCTCCTCCGGTTAGACGGATTTCCCTTAAAATTATGAACCCTTAAAAATGAAGGGGCTACTGAAAGTATCCGGGGCTCATCAGTTCGCGTCATCATATTTTAGTCATTTAGTTCTTTATATTCTTGTGCAATATACACTGATCCATTCAAGTCATGGAGGGATTCATCTTAGTAAAACAATTTCTTTCACGGCCTTGGATCTGGCGAAAAATGCTGGAATGGCAGAAGAAGACATTAGTGCTGCGGCAATGTTAGCTGGAGGTGAGGACTTGGAAGATGAGAATGACGAGGCAAGACAAATTGAACAGGATGACATCCCTCCAATAACTGAATCTGTGGAAGGATTCAAAGGACCAGTTTTACCACTTTGTTGTTCAAGAGAGACTGATGATTTGTTGTATTACCAGTGTGGTGGAAGCAGTGTTAGTAAAGAAAACCTGAATGACAACAATAACGGCGTTCAGCGAAGCTGGACTGCGCCGGCTAACTTGGTGTCGACGAAGTCTTTAACGGAATTTAGGTACGAAGCTACAGCGATGCTGTGTCTCAAGTAGCCCCAATTATTAGAATCACTTAGTTTTGTTCTTTGGTTTCTCAGTGAAGTGCTTGGAGAATATATTATGAATGTGCTTCCATAAATTAAATTATTTTTTGTGGAATATTCTTTCAGGTTAGAAAAATCCGTGTTATCGTGCCATTATGCTGCATTTTCAGCATCCATATCCCTCAACGAAAATTCAACTGATGGGCATTACTTTTACCCTGATGGAAATTTAAAGTTTGAAAATGAGTTTTATCGTATTAATGAGTTTTGCATTAGCAGGTAATTTGATAGTTAAAAAATCTACTCGTCCTTTCTTTTAATTCTGGGATTGTGTGTTAAGAAAAATGAACTTATTTTTTCTCTGTAATTTTACCTCATAGCATACGCAAAGATAAAATCTCGCTTCAAATTTGCCAGGCAAACTGCTCGGACCCATTGACACCGTAATCATTTAAAAAAAGTTAATCATACTAACGGACTGACGACAGAATAACAGATATTGACTGTTCATTAAATTATATTTTCAGGTGCATCCAAAAGTGCTGTGGACTGGATGAGATTTACAGCTTTGGAAGTGATGAATATCCAACTGGTTGTCAGCCCATTGCTAGAGGAGGTAGCGATGATGGAAGCTCATCAACAAGTAGAGAAAGTTATGAAACGATCAAATGGTCTCCGATCTTGTATCATGATTTGTCACGAAAGCTTTCTGCTTATGAAGTTTCTCAATTAATGCCACACTACATTCAACGCTATCCCTCAAACTTCAAGAATAAGTGCAAATCAAAGAAGACAACTGTCTTTCCTCACGGAATGGGCGTTGCAGACTACCTAACAATGGTTACAGGCAAACCATTTAAAAATCTAGAGTAAGTAGTAATTACATATTACTTCACAATTAGAAAACTATTTTCATTGTCTTCAAGGTTAAGTAGTTTGTCGTTCGTAATTAGTTGTTTTAATGAAGTTTTGGCATGTGTCATTTTTTTCCATAGATTTCGCCTAAGAAAAGATGGCTGGCTACTTTATCCATTCCGAGATTCCAAGGGCGAGGAAATTCCAGTGATAAATCGTATCCAAAATTACTGTGTGGATGGTGCTCAAGCATATGGCGAGTTGATAGACTATACCAACCACGAGGAGCAAACTGTTTTATTTCTTTGCTCAGGAGGAGTTGACGAAGGTAAAAAGATAACAAAGAAACGAAAAAGGAAGAAGAAGAATAAAAAGAAGAAACATTCTAGCACCCCTTTCATAATGCGTACTGACTTTGTGAGAACTAATGAAACAGACGTAGTAAAAAATGTTGAGAACAGTGCAGAAATTAATGTCCTGTCACGAACCAATTTTGCCAGCAGCAGTAGTAGCATTATCAACAATGTAGTAGTAGTACCTAAGACCACGACAACAGCTTTTGCAGAACCGACATCATCGGTAATTACAAGAATGACTTCCCCTTCGACAACTTCAACTATTGTTCCCATTTCCCCCACTTCTTTCTTCAAAACTATATCGACTACACTTTCAACAAGTACTACAACGAAGACAACCACCACCACACCACCTACAACTACAACATTTAGCACTACTCGTCGTACTACTACTCTTCGACCTAGAGCCACATCTACAACAAGTACTACTACTGCTGCTCCTATTATTAAAACACAAGCACAGGAAAGGAAAGTTTTTACTTTGTTCTCATCTTCTAGAAATAGAAGCTTTTACAATAAAATTATGAGTGGTAGTAACAATCAAGTTAGTCAAGACACTAGCACAGTAGTTCCTCCAATGTCAATGTCAGCCACGACAAAAAAATCTCGCTTTAGAAAACGTTCAAGGCACTACATTTTCTACAAACCTATTTCTGTTCATAGTTTATTACGTGCCAGCAATGGGGATTATTACACGACATAATTAGCAATTTAATTCTTTATTGTTGTGATGACTGACGATGCTCAATATACTTAATTAATATGTGAAGGGAAGGGGGACTTAATGTACTTAATTGTAGAACTACCTGATTTTCCAATTTAATGCTTGCTCATAAAAAACCCTCCCACGCCCAGACCGCCCCCGCAAGAAAAAAGGCTACAACTAATTTATTTATTTATGTATATAAACAGACTGTGTGTAAATTATTTAACTTATATACATGTAGAAAATAAGAAAATAAACGTTCATTATTTGTTTTAAACTAAATGACATAATTTTCTTTGCCTTAAACTCGTTTTATTTCTTTTTTTCTTCAACAGCATTTGAAAATAGCATAATTTCACCCGATTCAGAAGAGAACACGTCATCCAGTAACATTGATGATAACGACTTTGGTGGTAATATGACCTCGTCAGCTAACATATCATCATCAGAGGCAATTGTGAATGAAACCCAGCCATCATCAGTTGAAATTTATTCAAAAAGCCGTCAGAAGCCACACGTTCTTTACCAATTGTTTCAACTGAACTCCCATTCTATACCAGCGAATATAGTATTTAATCATAATGCAAAGAGATTGACAAAGATTAAAAAGAGAAAACCAAGCGTTATTAGCCTATTCCCAAATCACCCCAACCGAACCAAAGTCGTCTTGAAGAAAATGATTAAAAAACCAAAATATCAGCTACCCGTCTGCTGTACATTTCCAAGCGATGTTAATGATGGTCAAACTTATCACTGCAGAAATCGCATGGTAGATTTTTCAGCACAACGAGCGAAAATTTACAGAAATTCTAATATCACTGTCAAGCCTATCTGGAATGTTCCAGGTTATTTTATGACGAATGGACAAGAGGCTCAGTTCACGTTAGTGCAACCAAAATAATGTACAAGTTTTTTCAATTATGCGACAAGTTTAACCAGCTGCAAGTTCGTTTCTTTTCTCGTTTTCATAAACTATATAGTTTGGAGACCAATCCTGTTTCTTGTGGATTTGGAAAGTGGCAGCTTCAAGGCTTCTTGCACAATTTTCAACTTAACGCGTCAATCTTAAATCAAAATACAGAGAACCCGGTAGAAAGTGGAATAACATCCAACGGATATTTCAGATATGAAAACGAGTTTTACAGACCAGGCGAATTTTGTGTGAATGGGTATGTGAAAAGGAATGAATGAATGAATGTTAAATTAAGTTATTATGCAAAAGCAATAATGTTGAAAGGATATTACTTGTGTAATCTATGCGATGATACGATGGCTTACATTTGTAGAGATTCTTTTTAAGCAAAAAAACTATATCTTTTCAGGTTGAGTTCCCGTATTGTGGAAGTAACATTTTGCAAGGCCAACTGTAAAAGTAAAACTACGCCTTGCGTTTCCAAGTGTTGTGGGATTGACGAGAGTTATAGCCTCGGGCTTGAATCTGGCTTCAGAGGATGCTCCCCGCTTTCTGAAGAGGATCCTCAGTTTCTTCCCACGTTTTACAAGAGTATGCATCATCGAGTGAAAGAAGCGGATCAGGAAAAAATAATTCCACATTTTATTCAAAGATATCCTCCAACTTTTCAACATCTTTGCTACAGAGGAATTACACTGGCATTTCCATATAGTGAGTATGTTGCCACACAGCTTAATCCAAAGGATCCCTCTGATGGTGGACCAATGTTTAAAAATTTGCAGTATGTTTAACACGATAAGAAAATGTTGCGTATGAAACGTGATGAAATTTATATACTGTTATAAAGCTTCTTTATTCATGATACTTTTTACATTTAATAGATTCCGTTTTCGGAGTGATGGCAAGTTGTTGTATACCGTTCCAAATCGTGATGGTTCAACTTCAACTGCAGTTTATGACAGAAAAGAATTTTGCGTTGATTTGGTCACAGACTACAAGAGTAAGGAACCGTTGCGAAATCATGAAAACCATACAATTCTTTTTATTTGTGCTAGTCAGCCTACTACTAAGGATGAGAATTATCGCTAAACATTAAAAAATAATTAATATATGTGTACATTTTTTCAGACAATATCAAAAAATAACTATCGTATGAGTCATAAGCTTAAATCTATTTACACACTAAATATATATTTTCAGGTCGAATGAATGCATAAACTCTACTTTGTGTTTAAAAGTTTACACATGCTTATAATATATAAGATTCCATTCCAAAAATTATCTCTAAACATTCAATGAAAATGTTTTATAACTATATTTGCTTAACATGTATGAATAAACTTAAGACGTCATATTATTATGAGTAACTGTACATCGTATTCTATGAGACGCTCACTTGATTCCCAGGTAATTTCGTTTGACAGTCTGCTGGACCGTTGAGACAGACGGTAGTTGAGAATGTTTCCTTCAAAATAGTAATTACTAAATTTTAATAATCACCTTTCTACAGTTCACTGGAATCTAAGGAAAATTTCATTTGAGAGGTCGACGAGCTAAATAGGTATAAAAACAGAAAGCAGTTTATACCCTCTGTTTGCAAAAAAAGGTAAATACTGGTATTAGTCGGCGTCAGCGATAAGAGAAATCATTTGTCACGTTTTTACATTGGTTAGGATGGGCTATCAATACGCAATTCTAATTTAAAAGCACAAAAGGATTAAACTACTGGAAAATGTATGTATGCAAGCTTAAACACAATTACCAGGCTTTTCCCGAGTCTTCCTTTTTAAACAGCGCGTAAAGATGCTTGGTCACATTTGGTTTGCAAATGAAGATACAAAATATGAAAACCCCTTGGATGGAATTAAGGCAGTCAATCGGAGTGAAAATAAGTATGAAAATCGTTTTGTTTTCCGGGTTCGTGAAAACAAGTTGGAAGATCCAGGATAAAAGTTCGAACACCCCTTAAAATTTAAATAAAAGGAATTAACAACACATCTTTCATAATCATACCCATGAAGTCCTTTTGATCTAGATTATCTTACATAAGACCCCCATCACGATAAACAGTTTCGCAATGACCCGAACTCTGTTAATAACAAAAAATTTCATACATGCTTGCATTCCATACATATTATAATATATATCTTCAAAATTTATACATGGAAAAGTTTGAAACAATACAATGAAGGGACTTGTCTGTCAATCACAATCCCAGTACAACTGTCTACAGTTTTTTAGCTGACAAATTCGATTTATAAACAAGGCCACGAAAGTAACATCACATGTTCCTCTTTGCCCCATCCCTTTCTTAGAGAATCGCATGTCGCAACAACTACGTTGCAACTTTGCCACATATTTTGCAATGTTACTACGTAGTATAAGGGTCGTGACTTTATATTAAAGTTTAAATTAAATCAAGTACTTTCATTGTATGTGCTTCCACCAAAGTTGATAATAATGACATTTTACCCTTTCTTGTCTTCCATGGAACTTGTGCTTTGTGTTCTGGCCAATTCTGTGTGCGTATGCATCTTTCGTAAGTGAAGTACGGTGGAAGCAAAAAAGATGAAATCCACAAGAAGCAAGATTCCTGCAGGGAAATACAAGTAGGGAATCTGCGCTTGTTTGCTCTGGAAATAGCATTTTTCTTTGCCGAATCCCGGTATTGTTATTGGAGGTTCGGAGAGATTGTCCCTAATAAATAATAATATGTTATACAATTTCAGGGTAACTATTTCAGTCAATTTGATCCAATCATATAGACATAAATAGATAATCATTGTTCATGACATAATATATGTAGGTAGGTATACTATTAGAAAGATATATATATAATTACATGTATTTGTAATCCAATGCAATACCAATGCACGAGATCAATGATGGAATAACAATTGAAAATAGAGCAAATCCTATGAATCGTTTTCGTTTCTTTTCTTGGGTCTGCATGCGAGAACTCCGTAATGGTCTCGAGAATCGCCACCATAAACTATAAATATATTATTAAACGCTTGACATTTTAGCCATGAAGAAATACAAAGTGCATACATTGCTTTTAAATTAACTTACTCGAAATTCATGCTGGTTAGCCAGAAGAAGGCGGACAGGTACGTTAAATGAGCTAGCCATCCTGAGAAAGCACAATATAATCTTTAGTAAATCAGTATTTCATCTTTATCATCCTTATACTCATCTCATTGTCAGTTTATTACTCACCCATTATTCTACACAGCCAAATTGAAATTGCTATCAGTTCATCCGAATAAAGCTGGTTAATAGCAAAGCAGGTAAAAGTAAATAAGAGCGATGTTGCGTAAGAAAACTGAAGCCAGGAATGAATGTTATTTTGATGTCTCCAAATCAAAATATATACAACATCAGTGATCAGCAAAAACAGCGCCGAGACAAAGTTTAAGATGGCGTAAACTTTAATGCGTATCTCCTAAATATGTATATTAGTTAATGACTTACTTTTTGGTTTTGGTTTTAGGAACATTTTTTTGTTTTTAATGTTTTACGGATTGACATACCTGGACTTTTTGGGCAGTTCCGGTAACAGTAGGCGAACAAGCGATTACCACTTGATCCCATTCTGAGCCTTGGAATATTCGTTCCTGAGTGTCTTGAATGTAATATAGTCCATCAATACAGAAGAAGTTCGGATGGATATAGGTTTTTGCGTTTTCCTCAATTTGTACTAAGCTTCCATTGAGAAGTAGTTTAAAACTGTACGAAACATATACCATACCACATTGCATTATATCATCTCATGATGTATTTTTCCTCGAATTAAAAATTGACAACATACTTGTTCCTTGGGCCATCATTAAGTATATACTTATTATTTCTGTTTTTAGGGCCATCGTTAAACATATATTTATCTTGACAATTGGGTAATCCCACGATAACAGACGCTTTTGCTGCAACACTGTCACCCATGCTTGTTTCTGTATCCCCAGCAGATCTATAAAACTTGGGTTTCCAGGCTGGATTTGTGGGTTTACACCCTCTCGTTTCTTCATCGATTAACTCGGACGGAAGACAGCATTTCCTAATGCATGGATAATCATCTGAACACGGGCTTGGCAGGCACACTTTAAAGGTAACCCACTCATCGGAATGCCTTATAAACAAAAGTATCGATAATTGCTGATTAAACTTTGAACAGGGAAAATAAAATATTTAGTGAACCAGCCAGTACTTTAAAATGCAGTAGTCTTCCTTCTTATAAATGTGCCTTTCTCCGTTTTCCTTGTTCCAGACCAACGTCCCATTGGTAATCAGAGACATATTAGAAAGCTCCAGGAGAGATTTGTTGGTTCTGGATTTGTCATCTCGAATGAAGGAATGCCAGTGGAATATAGCACTAGTTCTTCCAGGAGGACATTGAAAAGACCTGTCTTGCAAACTATGTTAAAAGTCAATCAATACATGCCAATTAAAAATGGAATCATAAGCAATTCATGGTAGTATATATATGTATAAGAGTATCTCATTAATATAGTGTGTACCTAAAATCCATGTTGGTTTGTTCACCGACTCCCAGCAAATTAGTATGAGGACGCCAACTATTCCTAGCCCCAATATTATCCCTAAACATTGGTAAAGGATCTCCATCCTTGTTAGAATTTTCTGCGGACGATGTAGGAGACTGGAATGTAGTTTTCGATCCTAATTTTTGTGTAAACTGATCAATTGATTGAGCAAATTGGAGCTGGGATGTCGTGGTTGCCAATCTTTCAGATTCAGACTTTTCTTGTTCCTTGTCAAGTTGTGCCATGATGTTCTCCCAGTCTGATCGGTAAGCGCTGTTGTTACACTTATATAGTATAGGCCGCTCTTGTAGATGAGTTCTTTTCTCTGGACTGCTTCGATTAATTCTGTGTTTTGTAATTGGAACATGGTGTCGACGATGGTGAGGGCGATGGTCAGCATTGTCCTCATTGGCCCAAGTTAATGGGTAGATTGATGAAAGTGCAACCAGCAGTGCTATTAAAATTGGTGAAATGTGAATGTGACATATCTTCACATTTCGGTGCGAGGTCATCATTTTGGGGCGATGGGAGACATGGCGAAAGGTTGCCATCATGTAGTTATTGATTTATATGCTATTGTGTTTACGAAATCAACATTTTGTCGGATCTTTTGGTCTGTCGTTCATAAAATTTCATGTTTGGATTAAACTGGCATTAGGATATGATGTATCATGTGGAAGCATTAATTTGTACACGAACAGTCCATAGTCCATAATTTCAAATTAAGTAACTAGTTTTCTGATCCTTCTGTGATTTGTCCTTCCAATAAGAAAATGGCAGAAATCAAGCATCCCAATTAGTAAAACAGACACTAATAGTTATCAATATGTATTGTTTATATGTGTTGCCTAAATAAACATCAAAAAGGAAATAGTAAATAACTTTCTTCCATTAATTACATTTGGGGTATAGTGAAACATGTGTACTAATCTTACCTGCTAAACTTTTTCCTGTACCTGAACTTTTACTTTCTCTTGTGGAACTAATTAGGCACGTATCAGCCTTGCAGGATGTTCAGCTCAGTTATCGTTTCGCCTAATAACAAAAATATTGTAGAAAATACTTACAGCTTACGAAAAAATAGGGTGTCTGTCACAACTGTGATGGCCTAGGATCATGGTCATGACTAGACGATGAACAATGAGAAACTAACGATACATTCATGCCAAGCATTGAGTCATATTCCCATTCCCTTGCTCCCTTCTCAATTTCTCGAAGAAAGGCAGAAAAAAATGTAAAAAGGATAATGCTGCTGGAGGCTGCGCCACCAGATCGGTACATGCAGCCATCATCCCATCAAAAAACCTATAGTCATCTAGGACAACTTACATCTCTTGCTCTACTCAACAGATAGGGTCCTTTTTTGTCGTTCTTTTTTCTACTTGCTTTTCACTTCTTTCTACCTTTTGCGTAACAAGCATAATGATTACATGTTACATCAATTTTTTCAGCTTTCATGAAGTGAAATACCTTGTTCAAGACAGGGGAACGGATCAAATGTGAAAGAGATTAGTAATGCATATAGAAAGTTGGCTTTGTTAATGAAAACTAGTGTCAAGCTTTATATAACGTAAGATGTAAAACAATACATAACTAAATCCCGAATATAAGCCGTATTACAAAAGTCAAGATTAGCAGAATAAAAATATCCAAGAAAAATAACTAATAATCGCTTACGACAAATTTTAATTCTGGAGAGTGCCCACCTTTCTTGATGTAGAGTTAGATTATATCTCTGTATTTTTTTCCGGGTGTTATACACATTTATTTTGTTTTTCGTCTTTATTTTCCCTTGAATGAAGCACAAATGTATCAACATTTACTTAAACTCCCACGACACGACAAAGCTATTTTTGGAAATATTTGTAAATGAAAAAGTATCTCCTCAAGCTTTCCGCTGCAAGAGGAGATGATAAAAGTTTGAGTGCAGGAATGAAACTGATGTTGCTCGCACCATTCCTATTCGATTTACAAAATGAGTTTGACTTTGAATGTTAGACAAAAATAAAAAGTTGAAAATGTACTTTTTTATCTCACAAAATTCCTGAAAAATAAACACAGGAATAGTACAGCACTTATATGGATTTATTCTGTAGGTTTGGAATTTTTGTCTTAACATTTCCAAAAGTAGCAATAAAAATATCACTTATCTTTTTGTTGATCCTCATTTTAAATTGAAATCAACCTAATATGATCGCTTATTGAGCGTGGAACTGAGCAAAACAAAGGTTTGAATGAAGTTAGAGATAAGTGGATGACATTTCGCGAAATAAATGATTATAATGAGCCATGCTTTGCAGTGCAGTGGTGCGACTTGTGAGGCAGTGTGAGTGAAAGGTTTCAAGTCAAAAGAGACGTCTATGATGATACAAAGAGGGAGTTGAATTTAAATGGTTACAAAACAATAAAGCATTTTAAAAAAATTAAGCAGCCGCTGTTGTCGTATTAACATCTTCACAACTACACGGAATTTGACATTCGTATTTCATAGTATGTGTACTCAAAGCATACTGCGTATGCGCCGAAGCCGATGCTTCTGTGCGATATATTGGTTACTTCCTGATTTTGATATGCAAAATAGGGTTGATTTAATAAAGATCAAAATGTGATTATATATATATACTAGATATAGAATATTTTGTGTAATGTATGTTTTATGAATGCTGAATTCATTAATAAATATACATGCATAATATGCACCAATTTAGCATCTTATCCACTGGTGTCCTGCGTTTAAAGCTTTTCCAGATCTTAAATGTTTAATATAGTTTGTCCATGACTTGGTCTATGTAAACAAGATCATCTCATAGTTGGAACCTCATCTCTTTATTTTGACATTGCAGGTAACGTTGCATTAATTAAAAGTTTACGAGTACTCAGCTTAACTATGAAAAAATGGACCTTACCTTACCATAAGAAGTGAAGACTGCACTGTCAAAAATAATTTGGGTTTGGAATCATAATCAAGTTGACAGAGAACCATTGCCAATCCATCAACCTAATTATTATGCAAGTTGCGACTAAAAAATCATGAATGATTTAAGGACCAATTTCATGAACAATGGGTGATACTCTGAGATAGAGTGAGTCTAGAGTCATTTACCATCAATTGATCATTAAAAGTTGCCACACAACTTCTTTACAACATTGTGGAGATTCATCTCAAATCACTTTTCCTTTCAAACCAATAAAATAAACTTAATAGTACACGACTAATTAGGTGACGAATATGTATCTATTATATGGAACTTTCATGGAACAAGATTCAAAAGAAGCTTGAACAAAAAGTGGCGACAAATCAAATCTTGCATCCTTTTCAAAATACAGTGAAATATTGAGTCCAACAAAGATTGAAATTACGCACTTCAATCATTGATATGATTAACTTGCATTTTTTGGTCAAATTGACACTATCTATGTATCAATTTATATAAGTATAATTTAATCATTTATGTAAATTTTATTCATTATGTTCCACAAATTTTCTCCGACTGAAGCTATGTTTGTAATGTATGCATACATAAATTTATATTTACTTCCCTTGATTTCTCTTAATAAATAAATTCATATATATTGGAATCGTATGAATTATATAGCACAAGATTGTAAAAGATATGATATTGTTGTCGGCATAAAGTACAATTAAATTGTATCCTTCGAAATATAAAGTATATTCCATCGGTCAAAGCAACATCGATAGTGGAAATATTTTTTTCAATTTTAAATGTTAACACGTGTTAAAAAATGCTGAGTGACAGAATATAAGCTTGATAATGAGCCCATGATACTACGTGACAGGATTTCATTTGGTGGCACAAATGTTTCGAATTTAAACGCAGATGATTCCTAGACTCGATGAAATATTAATGTGTTGCCTACAAAAGAGAAAGGTCACATTCAGTATTATTGACGATTAAATACTTTGAATTCCTTGGAACTTGGTTAAGATGAAGTTTCATGATGAGATTGGGTCCATTGGGTTGAGTGAGCGAGCAGCATTTTGCGGTATATCTCGAAGAAGAGTTTGCCTATTGTTTTGAGGTTTCTGCGGGGCAGTAGTACAAATGAAGGAGTGTTTATGATAACTGATGATAACCTTTAAAACACTAAACCACATTTGTGTATAAGCATTTATGTCAACATCGTCGTATACCTATAGTTATCTATAGTTATAGGTGTCTAAATTACAAACTGTTTTGAAATGTTCATATGAAGTATATTTTCCACTTTTCTTAAGCAAACAAAGACTGTAGTACATAAGCTAGAAATGTGATCATTTGCATTCCATTTTTTATAATGCTTCGAGCAATCCAGTGTTATGTTTGAATAAATTCGACGTGTCAAAACCCTTCTGATTCTATTTGTTAGAACATATTGACTGCTTCATGCATCTATTCTTATCTGTTTTCAAATTCAATTAATTATCGAAGTTATAGTTTGGAAAACCATTATCAGATTTACGAACACACGAACATGTATCGCTTACGATTTATTTTCACAACATAAATTAGCATAACCAATCCAAAACTTCTGGACAAAATAAAAGTTATCCAGAAAATTTCAGCTACCAACAAAACCCATTTGCTTGGATCCCCGATTTTGAAATAATCTTTAAAAATACACATAATTATAAACACAGTGATCAGAATATCGGACGTTTCAATTTCAAACAAATATTTACTGTATATATTTTTTTGTATATATGTGACAGATATTTATCACAGCACAATAAACCGATAAAACAGCAATTTCGATTGTTCCATCGGTTTATTGAGGCACCAAAAAGGGTTCAAAACGTTACATATTCTACATCACAGACATAATAGACTTTAATTTATAAGTGTCCTCCTTAAATAAATACTGAAATGGCTTTTTCTTAGTTTTTACGGTTAAAAGCTTTATAAAATGCACTTGTAGTTAGCATCTTCTTCAAAACATGAGATACATACGTGTCAGCGTCAAGCAATGCAGAGTGAGAACTCTGTCCATAAAAAACATAAACTGTCATAAACACGCAAAATAGTTGTTTCGAGTACTTCATACTCCATGTTTCGGATAGATATTAGTATAGTATTTGAGTGATGATGATGAGTGATGTAGCCAGTGATGGATTTTATTTGTTGCACTTGTTTTTCCGAAATCCAACTACTATGAACATTGTCACGCACAGGCGTGCATTAAATGGCATTTCGTAAAAAATAAGAGAAAAAATGTAGTATTTCAAAAAAGGAAAGCTGTGTTTTCACTTTCCTGTATGCAAAAACTTTAAGCTATGAAAGCGACGAAAAATGATACCTAAATGCTAGCTGGGTTTTTAGCGCTCCACTTTCACCATTTCATTTTCAAGTGCAACGACCGTGAAATCATTTCTCAATGCCAACTATGCCAAGTGAGCTATGGTGGTTTATAAATTCTTATTTAGTAATAATTTTTGCTTGTAATTTTTAACTTATGTGATAACTTGAACTTGCAAAATTTGAACTAACAAAAAATGTTGGTATTTGCGTCAGTCTGAATCAAAGCACTATACCAAGCCAGATTCGTTATGAAAGTTGCTTACAGTTTATGTCATAATTTATGTATGCATTTATACAATTTTGTAAATTTCCAATGAAAACAGATTGACGTTTTTAAATTCTGAAGGTTGACGTAAATTATAAAAGTTTGTCAGATGACAATGTTACGTTTTATCAGTAATTTGTTATTACATATGATTAATTCGCTTAATGCAAATTACGTTTGGGAGTTTGTTGCGAATTTTTAAAAACTACAGGCTTACATGACGCAAGGCTCTAGGCTACATATTCATCACCATAAAAATACTTAAGCTGTAATTGTAAACTCCAAAAGTATATATTGGATCTTTGCTGCCTGACTATGGCTACATTTACTACGCATCGCATGAGTTAACTAACGTAAAAGCATAAGTTGTGAAAACATGTATGAGTTAATGCCAAAGTTTGGCACATTGTTAAAGAAAGTTTACGCTGAGGATAATCCAATGTTGAAATTTATGCAAATCCTATTTCACTTACCAAAGCAAACAACAAGCACACTAGCAATAAAAACAAGACACGTGATTTTTTTCAGTTTTGTGATGTATATAGCTTACTTTTTTGTGATATTCTTTCTTTATTGCAAAGGCTATGAATTATGTAACACTGGAATAGTTAGCAAGTAGTAGCTGAATGTTATAATTTCTTTTTTCCCAAGTAGACATTGTTCAAGTTTTTATTTCACAACAAGGTTTTTTTGCACATAGCATTCACATATAGGTACATATTATGTATATTCATTACCCTGCTTTGAAACAAAATCTGGATTCCCCTTTTGCATTGAAACAATATAAAAAGTTTTAGGATTTATTCCAACAATTTCTTCAGAATTCTATAGTATTTTTGTTTTGATAGGGTAACGACTAACCAGTATAATGTGGCTTTCCTTTCCATTCTATTTATACCCCAAATGAAGCCTCCCAGTGCAGTGGTCTTCAATATTCGCAACCATTAGTTGAAGACTATCTACTATCAAATACGATGAAATAAAAATAAATACCAAAGAACTATACAGACTTTTGCTTTCTTATATTCGTGTGGCTACACATGTCTCTTAGAATCTAGGTAACTTGAATCACACACTCATTGTGTGTGTAATTTAAGTATCTTAATGTTTGATAGATACAATGAATTACACATAATAGTACGAAAGGTTTACACATAATGTACTGTGTAGTACTATGTGAATGGGCTTTTCATTATTTGGAGAAATTGGGCTTTAAACAACATATGAATGTCTACACAGATCCGAGGGATCTCAATTTTTATGGAACCCCAAATAAAATAGTCGAAATAAAAATGGGTGAATTGTTAGACTATATTAGGACAACTACTCGTTATCCAAAATATTAGATTGTAAGTGAAAACTTCTGGATGAAAACAATGGGATGTTTTCGTTCGTGGGAGTGAAAGTAACGATATGTAAAATTTGGAACACATAATAACAAAGGTTTTATATAACATCACAGGATATTATATGAATTTCACTGATTTCAACAGGTACCCAACTATTATTTCTCCGTATCTCTTGATAGCTCATTGTAATATTGTATAGCTTTTTGTTAGCTTGTGTACAAATCCAGCTTAGTTTTGTATAAAACAAAGCAATCTATCATTTCGTTTCCCTTGCAGCATCACTGAACAAGTGCATAATGGGAATTTGTCTTATTTTGTTGTTCTAACCACATCCCATTTCCTGTTCCCTAGATCCCTTAAGTCTTATGGTCTTGTATTCTGAAAGTTTGATTAACGTTCTTGAAAATCGGAAGGACGCACATACGTGATGATAGGGAATC
>JAQFXM010002500.1:0-24519 GCA_034693345.1 Entomobrya multifasciata
GACTACTCAACATGCTCTACAAGACTAGAGTAGTAACTTTGGAATCGGAAATGGTCCTCCGATTCGCAATGTGTTTGAGGATGAAAAGTCTCTGCAGTTCAATAAAAATAATTATAATTGATTAAAGGATTCAATAACTTTAGTTGATGATCAATTAGTCAATTTTGCTTGTAAAAATCGAGTCACATTTGCATTGCAAATTTTCAAACTAGATACAAAGTAATTCATTTAGATCGTTTACACGTGTGCTATCAAAACACTTATTAACACATATCTAGTGCGTAACTCTTCTTTTAAATGTATCAAAAGAAGGGAGGTTATGCTGTAAAATAACATAAGCATTAAGTTTAATAAACGTTTTGAATGAGCTGCGATATAAAATGAACAAACGTGATATTAGCGTGTTCTCACTGTAATTTAAATGCACTTACAAAAAAATTAAGTGACTGTAAAAACGATTATCCTTACCCTACACCTAGGACTATGAATTTAAAAAAAATGCAAACAAAAAACTTGTGCTGTGCTACTAGGCTTCATGCCAATGATGCAACTTGCAACATAGTTTCAAAAATTGCAACTTTACACATGTATGGCCCACAATCAAGCGTAACTCTACTATTATACCCCCACGCCAACAAACAAAGCGATCACACAAAACCAAGTGTATAAACAAAAGTATATTGCAATAAAAAAAATACTCATTGGCATAATATGCAAGAACAATACAAGCTTTCTTGTTTTTTGATGTCTCCTCAATTACAAGAATGATTCAGGTTTCTGTTTCAGGTTTAAACAGCAAAAAGGTACATAAGCAACGCAGTTTATAAAAAAGAATAAATAATAACTGCAAAAAAGACTAAATAAATGGACCTGACATCTTGAAAATAAAGGTACCGGTATAGTCACATCCCAGATTGTCGATGAACCTGTAGGTTTGTCTCATATTTTTTTCATCGGGTTATGTAGCTTGTTCCTCCTCTGAAGCCATAAATCTCCTTTTCGTCAGTAATTCACGTAAAAACAAAAGAGAGGCTGGCAAAACTTTGAAGGCTTATATTCTCTGTTGATGTTGATAGTACAGAACAGCCAACCTGCCTTTCACATCAAGATAACCTACAGCTAAAATGGGCTGGTTACATTGACTTTGAATGTGGTTCAATAGAATCTATGTAAAAAAGGAGTAAGTATACTATACTTTGTTTGAGAGGACTATTCAATTACTCATTAGTTTAGCTTCGTTCTGCCAACAACCCTAACAAATTGATGTTTTTCACCATTGCATTGACCACGTCCATAGTACGTACGCTCAACTTGAATTGTAGATATAAATCTTTACATTTAAAACTGATTTGTTAATTTTCATGTAGATGCACACTACATTTCACTGGGATTGTGATGTGTGGTGATGTACCTGTTATAAGGTATTCTTTGAGATAAATATGTGTGTTTTTGCCTAATTTATTTTTATGGGACAGCATGACAAGTGTGGTTATTTAAACAACAATGCAATGCAATACTGCTTTTTACACATGTCCCTAGCCCTATAGGTTAGTATGTGGTGGGTCAAAAGTTTTCCGGGTCATATTTTGCATCTTTTATTGAGACCGAGGGAGTATCTTTTCTGTCTTTTGTGTATGGCAGCTTTCAGTTTCCTTCGGGCATTTTAGTACAATTTTTTCATGTTTCTTTTCGCACCCGCCTGCTATTGTAGGAAAAGTGTATGTTACGTCGATGCTGTGATCTTTGACTTGTTTCATTAACAGCCTGCGAATTATGATTTCGCTGTGCAAATAAAAAATACAATTTTGCATGCATGCATCGTTTATGTTCATGAGCAACACAGGCCCGTACAATGAAACAAGATCAGAAGTACTTACTTACCGGATATTGGTGATGTCACTCTTGTAGATTATTATAATCTTACTGTCAATTTTACATGGATAAGCGTACTTCATCCATTTTATTATTCGCAGATGTCCTGAAATGACGAGTGTATGAAAACTCGACTTAAAATAATTTATTGCGAAACTTGGTTCGTAATAGTGAAAATAGCCAAATTTTCGTCGTCGTCGCTGTTATCTCTAAGCATAGCCTTGAAGTGTCAACATCAACACCAAATGCAATGCTGGACTGCATACTTGAAAGCATTATAAATTTTTGTGGGTGTCTTATCTCTTCTCTCGAATCTCGTGAGCAGTATTACATTTACTAATTTTTACAAGCTCATGAATTTGCTACTCAAACATCATAAATTAAAAGTTACTTTTATGCAATCATTTACGCATATTTGGCCACTTGAACTGAGGCATATCCGATGTTTTTTCCCTGCCACTTTTTTGAACATCAAGCCAGTTTTAAAAACGTGCAGCTTAACATGTACACGGGAAAATTTGT
Organism: Entomobrya multifasciata; assembly: GCA_034693345.1. Taxonomy (NCBI): domain Eukaryota; kingdom Metazoa; phylum Arthropoda; class Collembola; order Entomobryomorpha; family Entomobryidae; genus Entomobrya; species Entomobrya multifasciata. The sequence continues at coordinate 2,395 of JAQFXM010002500.1, forward strand.
GGCTATGATATACTATTGCGATTCTCAATGTATCAGTCAGAATCCGGCTTTCATCAGAGATAATACTACTGAAACTAATCACACTAAAAATCTCTTAAACGATTGATTCATAAGGGGTCTTCTGAAACTAAATGAAAAGGTTGAGAAGCTGGACCTAAATTCTATGAAAAATAAGAAGAAAAAATAATTCTCATTTCACGATCTTGTAAAATATTGGGCTATGAGAGTTGTCTTGCTGTTTAAAATTCATGTTGCATTCTTACAATGTGCTGATTTGAAGATTTACAGGTATTCATTCCCTTTTTTGCTATATATTATGTTTCAAATAATTCTAACGAGAAATAAATGATCTTGATACTGTCCCTATTACTTATATCATTACGAGGGAGTGCATTTTAGATCGTCGTCCGTCCATAGTCCATCTAAGTCTTATCATTATGCTTTCCTAATATGTAAGTTAAATATGTTGTTGGTTTGGGTTTAGGGGTTGAGACTCGGGTCTTATTATTGTGGCAAAGAATTATCGTATTAACTTGGTCATTACCAATGAATAGGTGCATTGTAATAAAAAATCTTTAGATGGTAAAAGTTATAGACCCAGTCATCAACTCTTACATCCCATGAGAAAATTGGGTTTGATTATCGGAACCATTAATAATGATTTTTAAAACATTCATTTTATGATAGTCATGTCATGAAGTTTTCATGATAAACATGCAAATTCATCGAAGTAATCTCCACTTAAGTTCACAACTCATAGTTTTAGTAGGTGCATGCACATTACCCAAACATCATTACACATTTACCAGCGCAGCGTATTCAATAACTGCTCAATGCAATGCTTAAACACAATCAGAATGTAATGTTGTTACTGGGATCAAAACCTGCCTTAAAGCTTTTTGCCCATGACTCCTCTGATGAAGCTGAACTCGATGAAGATGCATTAAAACGAAACATCATCCCAAGAGTTACACGGGATGGGTTAGACTTTTTAAGTGAATGTAGTTTAGTAAGAATCAACTTGTCGAGTTAAAATACTTGCTGAAAGTTGCTTTTCTATCTTCAAAATTTTTTGACGAGTGAGAAGTAAAAAAGTATACAAAGATCAGCGTCATATTTCTCTCTTGGTGTATAGGTCCATTCGGTTCATCTCACCGATATAGAGTATTCATGAGATTTATTAAGTTGATTTTGTGTGGTCGTTTGTACATACATTGTATCACGATTGGCGCATGAGATGGCAAAGGGGAAGAAGCAGGAGTTGACTCTTTGTGTGCCAAAATAGATTTTTTTCTGTGGATTTTCGGTCTACTTGAATTGCTTTACGTACTGGAACACACATATATACAAAAGTCAGTTTGTATATGCATTTTCTCATTAAACTTGCTTCACATTTCATTTCAACGCAACGGGAGAATTTTTAAGAAGGGTAATAGCTTCTCTAACGTGTTGTAATAGTTGTGTTGCAGTGAGTGATTCCCTGAGTAGATTTTAGGATTTTTGGTGTTCATCAAAACCCCTGACGAGCAAAGTAAAATAACTTTAGCTTCAAGAAATGAAATTCGGAATGAGCTGCATCGTAAATATAATATTATGCAAACAAGACAGTGCTCCACATTACATACTTTCTCGAAGAACTCATCTTCTTTCCAAAGTTGTTCCTTTACCTACCTCGATCACACAGTGTAATCATTTGAACAAAGATCACATCTCTCTCAAGCTAGAAAGCACTCACGACTTGACTTGGCTTTTCGTTTGCCAAATTTATTTCCTGCAAAAAACAACCAGGATATTTTTTCCGACAGTTTCTTGAACAAAGAAAGGTACAAAAAAATAGCTTGGCTTGGCATAGCTATTAGCACGCTTCTTCCATCGCATCGCTAATTATATGTGCTGTCACGACTTGACTTTCGTTATTCCCTTGGTTCGGTTTGTTAAACAAAATTGTATACTCTTGAGAGCTGAGAAGTGGAATGAGTGATACAGTTTCATACCGTGGCTGTTGGGAGCAACAACAGCGATGGTTTTCCCTGTTCGTGTTCGCTCAAACCGAATTCATGTTTTGTTCGGTGTGTGGATTCCAACGTTCCAACTAATTGATTATAGAACATCTTCAACGGAAGGGTTATACAGTTAATGTTACAAATATTAATGAAGCATAAGAGAAGCGTTTATCTATAATCTCTGTAGAATTCTTCGTTCTATTAAGTACTTCTGTTAGTACCGAACTTGCGAAATCGTATTTTTATAGTGAGACCTAGTTTTTCAATTATATATTTTATTATACAGAGAAAAAAAAGGATCTCTGTCTTTGGAACGATTATTTTTACATAATATTATGGTGTATATGTGACAGTGTCATTTATAAAATAGGTTTGGAGAAAGCGTCTGAAATAGAAATTTAAGAATTTTCCCATTCCAAAAGTATTTGGATTGTTTTGGATTCTTTACCAATATTTCCTTTTTATTGGAAATCGTTTTTGGTGCTTGTGCCGGAGAAAGTTAATTAAAACTAATGAAATTCAAATGGAGCCAATGAGTTATTCGTTATGTTGTTTGACTGCATAAGCCTGAGCAATGTGTCCACTTTCCAGTTGAATTAAAAATTTAAAAAATCTTCAAGCTAATATCATCTTAAATCCCATCCATTATGCCGACGTTATTTAACAAAGTGGACCAGTTTTGGCGTGGTGTTGGCGAGCCCCAAAATGGTACACGTGCAAGAAGATTTATGGCTTCATCAAGTCGACCACCTCTGCCTCCATCGTCAAAATCAAAAAGTGCATCTTCTGGCTCATCAGCACGTAAAAAGGATGAAAAGTTGTTGGTGGATAGTCCACCTGCTCAATCATCATCATCCCCATCATCATCGTTTATGTCAGCTCCTCCACCAAGTGGAAAGTTTGATAGGAATAGAAGATGCTATAGCTCATTGGCCTTGAATGGGAAAAGTTCCAAAAACAAGTTGGCTAATATGGGTGGCAGTATTGTTGATATTTATGAATTTTGCAAGTCGCAAGCCAGTAGAAGATTTAGCTACCAGTCAAACTCTGGAGATCTCAAAGCAAAGCGAAAAGCTAGCCCATTTGGTGGAAGTACGATGAGTGTTTGTGATTACCCATGCATTAGAGAAGAGGTCATATCAGAAAAACCTCTACAGAATATTTGTGGCGAGGAGGCTAACAACAATTTAAAATGTTGTGATGAAAATAACAGCCAAAACATTAATGTTACTACATTTAGTAGTGAATCTCAGTGTGAAATAAGTCCAGACGAGCTAAATGGTGATGATGAGAAAATACGGGGAAAACAACAAAATCCAAATGGAGATGAGGAGTAAGCTTATGATTTCAAAATATACATTCATGGATGAATGGATACATAAATGATATGCTAATCTTGAGCAACATGTTTTTTTGGCAAAGGAATTTTTCACGTTGAAAAACAATATTGCGTGCATGCATTTTTTCATAATGATCTCGATTGTTTTTTTTTCCCCATGAGCACGTTCCATCTTCCTCCATTGTTAGGGTTTGAGATCGCACTTCAGGTTGTGAAAGGTTAGCAGATCATGATATGTAGCTTGTGTGTCAATTTGCAAAATGGAATATAAAAGTTGCGTCTTGCTTGGATCAACGGCGTAGGTGTATTGTCCATTAAAGCAAAGCTTAAGTAGAACGAAAAGCGATAACTCCTTTTGACTCGCCATTTTAAAGTACACACATTCATGTAGTAAAATGGCACATAATATTGCATACGTGTTGAAAATATCAGAGTTGTATCACGGGGATTAAAGAATTATGATTATACGTTCCAATATCAATATCTACTGACGTCAACACGTTTTATTTATCCAAAAGAGTAAGTTCATGAAAGGGCATTAATTCTGGTTCATCTCCATAATGAATCGATTTTTCTCAACGGTTCACTTTTGTTGGAGATTTTATTGAGATGAGACGACATGTCTGTGCATAAAATCATGGTAATCAATTGGACAAAATGAACATTTTGTCCGTTAAAAATTATGAAAAAAATGGGTTGAAGTTCGTCGAGATGCGAACGAACATGGACAGATTGGCAAATACAAAAACAAGAACCAACGTATTAAATAATATCGTGTACGCGATCTTGCATTTTATGCATAAGATATAAAGTATTTTAATGCATAGATTATGTATGTCATGGCATGTCATGGATTTGTAAGTGCGACTAGTACGAATACAACAAAGACAACATTTTAAAATCGAACGTAATCGTTTTATTTCACATTTCGAGAACACCTTGTGTAATTGCTCAAGATATTAATTAGGTGATAAGTCATGGACTGAAATACCAAAAAAAATACTATAAAGAAAAGCGTCAGAAACATTCTAATTCTGATGTAATATTTAAGACAAGACGTCCGACAATCAACCACTTTTTGCGGCTTGCTTTAGTCATTGTACTAGTTAGTTAGTATGTATCAACAAGAAATGGAATTGATTATGATGGTACGCGAATTACAATTCCAGAAGGGCAATATGATTTTCTTTATTGGTTGACCAACTTTAAGCTTTTTATTCATTCATCAAGATAAAAAAGAACAAAAAATGCATTGTGTATTGACGTATGAAATACTGAAAAAAGTAAACGTAAGCAAGTTTTAGACTTAGAATCTTTTTTAAATTCAGAAATTTGTTATAGCCATAACCAACCACAATAAAAATGACTAATTCCATTTGGCGACACTGCTAAATATTATGTCAGCGATTTATGTATGCTTCATAATTTATATTCAGATACATGCATACATACATGTATACAAAAGAATGTTATGTCAGTAGGGAAATTGGTATTGACTAACACTCTTTGTCAATTTAATTTAGGCCGCGTGATAGCGTGGTCAGCATTGCGAGAATTTCAAGACTAAAAACTAAGAATATTAGTATACCAACACACAATTTTTGGAGCTTTTGATACATTTTGGAAGCATTAATTAGTAAAGTGCTGTATGAAAATCAAAAAGTTTTAAGCTATTTTAATAGCAATTATGTGTAAAATGACTGTGTTTATAAATTTTCGGAAATGCGTTGTTTTTTACAGCCAATGGGTTCGGGATGGATTGTCATTTGAGCGATTAAATAGTTCCGAAAAACAGTATCCAGTAGAGGATAAAGCAACTCCTGCCATTGAAGAACAAGAAGAGGATTCATCATCAACTGAAGCTATCAAGGTAAATTTATGACAAATTTCTCATAAATATTTATTTTGCATAATGAGATGCGTATCAGATTAATTTTTATTGGTAGGTACATTCTTTTACATCTCTTTGTTTGACTGTATAAAATCGTTCTCTATTTTAGCTATGTACACATATAATCATAAAATTAATTTTCATAAATCTAAAGCTCAAGCTGAATCCTGTATTTCAGCAGCCTACATACCATTTCAACATGTTTCTAAAATGTCAAGAGATAAAAAGTAAAATGCGTTTTATTTCACTAAAATATGTAGCTTTGCAGTAAGTCATGGGATTAAATTGTCATTCAACTGTCAGATATTTATTCAAGTTTCATCCAAATATTTTGCTACTGGCAGAATAATTTCATCTGCGCATAAAAATTCTCATTATTATTTTTAAAGCTTTATCTTTTAACAGTCTTTCATTTTCATACCATTAAATTCCCAACAACGACAGTTTAGGGTGAAAGTGAATGCAAAACAAATTCTGGCATCTATGTAAAAAGCAGTACTACCGTTGCCGATTGCCTTTAGGTGGTCTTACGTCAAGCAACTTTACGGCTGAAGTGCGACCATTATCTTTTAATTTACGACCTTCGAAATATGAAGAGAATTTAGGTTCCACCCACAAACCTTACACGGAAAAATATTTCAAATTCCTCGATTAACACAAGGAGATGTCTATTTATGAAGGCCGTTTATGATCTCACTTAATGGATATGCTCATCATTAATCAACTGAAACGTGATGTTTATTGTAGTTTTTGAGATAACGCATGGTTCGGTATAAATTTAGTATAATTTTGGACAACGATCAAGTGAAAGTTAAATATAATGTTATGTAGGTAATGATGCCCATAACTTTACGCACAGCAAAACAGAAAACAGTGTTCACCCCAATGCAATGATAATTAGTTTCATGATGTTAATCCATACTGAAGGCTACATCTGTGAAATGTCAATCGTTAAATTTTGCATGCCTAACATCTCGTTAATAATTAGAGTTCAAAATATTCAGACAATTTTTGCTCCAACAAGTCCAACACTTTGTGTTTTATAACCCACAAAATGAATGGAGCAGATTCCATATTTCATGCTTATATCAGAAGGTTTTATATGTTGTTTTTGTTTTCCGAAAGACAAAAGTCCTTACAAAAACATTTTGTTTGATTACCCCGTAGTTTTCATTCCTCATTAATTTCACCTCAAACGCTTTATTTGTGTTTCATGGTTGATTGCTCGCCACACGTTGGCACGCATTCCAAACTTTGACCCAGGTAAAACCGCGCCACCACAAAAGTGAGTGAGAGATAACTTGGCAAGCTGCCCTAAGTTTGGGCCATCTTGATTTTCCCGTTTTTACGCTAGGCTATATTTATACATGTGTATGTTTTACTCACAGATTAGATAATAATATTCCAGTGAAAAATTTTATCACTTTTTTATTGCTTGCATGATAAAATGTTATGTACAATGTTAATGTTGATTTTACCGTAAAATACCTGAGAAGAATTTGGGTCGGTCAACTTGATAATTGGAATAAATTGACATCATTAAAAGCATGATTATCAATATATATGTATGATCTAACTTTTATTAACGCATTTGACTACAGCGTTAGTATACCTGACTTGCTTTTCAGTAATATTAATCATTAATCATAGTACGAAAACATCAGTAATTTTTTTGCGTATTTTTTGGTGATTTACGCGTTTCCTGCATTATTTGTTACCTTAATTTTTATCACATAACATTTAGTGAAGTTATTTAGTTGAAAACATTCCATCATGGATAATTGGCTGGCGGTAAGACGAATCTCATGATATTTTTTAAACGAGTTCATTAAAAAAGCTTAGTTAAGGATGAATCTGTGTAGCGTTAGTTAAAACGGCCACAATAGCGCTACTAGAAATGCTAGGATTACTTCTTGCAAATAATTATAGACTCTTTCTAAAGGTGACTCACATTTTCATAATTTAACCATGAATCACTGCATTCTGTCAAGTAGATTCTAGATGAGTCATACATAAACATACCATACACGTATGTGCATAAACAAATACCTGGACTTTATTTTTGTACTTTTAAGTACGTATGCTCTTATGATTTCAAAATATAAAGTTCGAAAATTAAATAAAACTAAATTAATGTTCTTTTTTATTTTTGCAGATGAGGTGGAATAAGCTGGGGTCGTCGTCGTCGACATCCGCTTCGTTTTCAGATAGGAGACCCAAATCATTCGACTACGCACAGAGAAAGTAAGTCAAAATTGTATTTTTGTTTAACTATAACTCCAATATTTTAAACATAATATACGATAATAAATCTTCTGGATGGCAGGTTGAAGGTCTTGTTGCAATAAAAGAGCGTGAATATATATAGATAATGGTCAAAAATACTGTAGTTAGATATAGTACTAAATTTTCGTGGATGAAATAAATAACTTTCAACTTGCATGGTACTTGTATTGCTAAATCTACCTAATTATAATTATTTGGTACTGGAAAGCATTCTAGCTGTCTAACGCTTCATTCATCAGTAAAAAATGTTTTCCGCGAGCTTTTTGTATGAACATGAACTATTCCTATTTGAAGAACAAAGTAAAACATTTTAATGGTAGATAGGCATTATGGCATAGATGAAGAAAATCCAAAATATTCTTAAAATATTATTGGCTTGATGTTTTTGTTGGTGGTGATTTCGGCTTCCTACACTAATGACAAACCAACTCCATTTTCAGATAGGGTATACAACATGAAATGTTGAAAAGAGTGAGTGGCAACAAGACACTTTCTGGTTTAAAAAAGCTGTGAGGTGAAAATGCATAAAGATAAAAGTCAAAAGACAAGAAGCGAAAAAAGCCTACGTTCACGTTGATTTAAAACGATGCGATGCATAAAAATGTTGAGATATCTAATCTATCTACTGTATACATGCCTAATAACATAATACCTGCCTACCTAGCCTACACGATTAGGCCGCGGTGATGATGATCCAAATCTCGATTATGAACTCCTCTTGGTGTCCGTCCACACATTGCACATTCAATCCATCTTCTTTTAGTTTACTTAATTATATTCTCGAATAAATACTGGATTGAAAAAGTTGCATTGTTAAAATAAACATGAAAAATAATCAAAGTCCAAATCCTTAAAACGACATAATACTTGGTTTGCCCAAAAGAATAGTGATGCATGCTATGCACATCAGTACAATGATTGGTAGAAAACCACAGAAAATACCAAGAACTAAAATATTGACAAAGACAAACAATAAATTCACAGAAATACAAAGGGGACAATACTGATAAAGAAAACTCTGAAACAAGCATACACACAAAAACATAATATTTAACTTTTATAATCCTTTTGAATAGAGCATGGATGAAGTTTTATCGTGATATGGAAGTATCCCAAGCCAGCAGCGGTAGCAGCAGCCCAGCACCCAGATTATCCAGACCCATTAGCAAGGGGAGTATCACACATCTTCATTTACAAGAAGCCTCATCCTCAGATCCCATCCCCAGCAGTAGTTCAGGTGGAACGAATGAAGCTTGCAGGTGTGACTATGAAATAAGTGAGGGTGCTCCAATGTCAACCATGATGAGATCATCCACTGCTGACGTTTCTGAAACTAGTCCTAGCCTTTTTAAAAGATTTTCAAAGACATTTTCCTTAAGATTTGGATCCGGTTCAAATGTTTCAAAGCATCCTGGAGATGTTCACAGAAAAGCGAAAAGTAAGGGGGCAATTGGAAGCTCACCAGATTTATTTAACAGAGTGGACGGGGACGGTTCAAGGTAAGGACAAAAATAATCGCATAAATTTCATTTCATATTTTAATCATTCCCATTCAATGTTGATCAACATGATTGAATTATTATGACACGTGCTGAAGAAAAAAATTGTGTGGGTTTTCAAAAAAGATGAAAGCTTTAATGTTTATTTGGGTTGGTTGCTTGATTTAACGCAGAGACAAAGTAAATGGGAAGATGAGGAAATCCAATGTAAAATCCGTTCGTGGTGACAAGTGCCAAAGTGGAGATTCTGGAATAGGGATGGAAGATCAGCAAACGGAGACTCGACAAATAAGTAATTTGCGCAGAATACGATCTGATTACATTTCTTCAACATCCACTCATGGAGCTTCCCCTGCAGTTTCTTCCTACGCTAGTCGTCAACACAGTAATACATCAGCACTAGCCAAGTTGTCTTTGGTTGAGATACCAGACCATTCTTGGGATGAGCATAATAGTTCACCAAATGAGGGAAGTGGGGCTTCTGACACTGCTTCGTATGAGGAACTTGTGGATGCCAAATTGGATAGAGATGACGGATTTTCATCGAGTGATGAAGGTCACCATTCGGAACAAACAGAGAATCCTACTTATTACCATACGTTGCCTCACAGAAAACATAACAAAAGACGACTCAAAGAGACAGAGTCTGTGGACAACTGTAATGGGGAAGTTCCTCATGAAGATAATAGTATAAGGGGGAAAGTCGTTCGCGAGATTATTCACACAGAACAAAATTATGTGAAGACGTTAAATGACATTGTACAAGGCTTCCTCAATCCATGCCGTGCAAGAAATGATTTGTTCAGCTCGAGAACAGTACAAAATATCTTTTCAAATATTGAAGACATTCTGAAACTTCATGTCAAATTTTTGGAAGCCCTGAAGAGCAAGGTGGATAGTAGTTATGCGTCGCATTCAAATGTGGGAGGCGTATTTACCTCTTGGGTACGTGTGTAAAATTGCAACTAAAAGTTGTTAAAAAGTGATGGTTTTATATGATTATGTAAATTTAAAATGATGTTTTGCACTAATTTTTTTAGGCGGACAGGTTCAGTTTGTACTCCGAGTATTGCTGCAATAATCCCATTTCAGTTGCAACTGTGCGCAGCCTAGTCCAATTTCCTCAATATGCAGAGTTTTTCGAAGCTTGTCGCAGATTACAAATGATGGATAAATTGCCTTTACACGGATTTCTCTTGAGACCTATACAAAGAATATGCCAATATCACCTTCAACTGAATGAACTCTTAAAACACACTGAGGTAAATACAGCTTGTATAATAAATTACTTTGAACAATTTTCAAGAGGGAAAGTTATGCTTACATGTTATGTTTTTTTGGAATATTTGTAGGAGTCACATACAGATCACCAGTCAGTAGTTGAAGCCCTTGAAACAATGAAGTCAGTTGCAACGAAGATCAATGACACCCAAAGACAATTTGAGTCACTCCAAGAAATTATCCGCTTTCAAAATTCAATTGATGGCTGGGAGGTAAGAGCGATTAATTAAGATATTTAAAGCAATTTGGACTAAAATTCTCAAGTGTGTATATTTTGGCAGTATTGCATGTAATAACAATGATGGTTTTTATTAGGGCCCTAACCTTGTTGATCGTAATTCCGTCATTCTTCGGAAAGGAGAACTAGTCAAAGTCACCCACGGAAGGAAACAAAAGGAGGTTTATGTGGCGATTCTCAACAAAGATTTGATATACTGCAAAAAGGTAAGCATGGAAAAATTTTATATGTAAGCATCAATTTGATGAATAAATTACAAATTATAAACTAAAATTTTCGAATTTTTAGGATTTTATGAAGAAAAGTGGATACGTTTTCGATGGAAGAATTGATCTCAATTTGCGAATGTGGATTAACATTGATAGCAATGAAGAAGGTAAAATTCATTAGTATATTTGCGAAAAAATGACATACGAAAAGTTTATATAATATTCTGTACTCTGTAATATATTTACCAAATATTTGTTGGATATTTTTGTAGATGAATTCTTTGGAATGGTGCACAACTCCTGGCGAATCTATAGCCCGGAGCGCCGCGCGTGGATATTATTCACTGCACCTTCTCCAACCGAAAAGAGAAAGTGGATTAATGCCTTAGAGAAAACAAAAGAGTCCATTATCGTAGATCCCAAATTGCGAGAAATGGCTGTAGTAACAACTGCCCTAGCTGATTCTGAAATGATGTATGGCGGAGGTTCTCAAAGTCATCATTCAAATACCCTACCCAAGTCTAGCAAAAAGTCAAAAGGAAAGCATCTCTCGGTGACAAAGGTTGATTCAGATGCCATGTTAATTGAAGTGGGAAAGCTGAAGCGATCAACTATGTACACTAATGTAAATCAAACACAGAGGGAAGGCGGATCATCCAAGTTTTACGTTTAATTTAAAATATGGAAAGCAAAATGCGTTTTAATTTTAATATATTTTGACTCAGGCTACGTTCTGTGTTCCTTTAAAATTCATTAATTGAATTTCAAATAGCAATATAAATTCTTTCTTACCAACTTAACTATGTATTTTTTTCCAAAAACCAACCATGCTTAGTCAAATAAAATTATTGTTGCATTATTGTAATGTATGAAGCTTATTATGATGTTACTTTGCATGTTAATAAAATAAATGGAATGTCAATCGGTGATATTTTCCAGTGTCAAATAAAAAATCGTACAAATTTTATTTATTGCTGATTACATATTACGAAAGAGTTAAATTTACATAAACGGTAATATTTACTATTCCACAACATGAGCCATACTAAACCGAATTGATTCACTAACCTCCCTCAATTCAAGATAAAATCCCATTAAATCACTTACATCAACATACTCTTGATTACACTCAGACTCAAAGGAACTCAATTTTAATTTAATACTGTGTACTTTCTCTAACTTACTATCACTGAACCCATCCACCATAATGCCTTCAAGACAAATTAACCTTCGTAATATTGCAGCTTTCACTGCACAAAGGACTGAAGGATTTAAACATGACACTGAAATCATTTCATTATTGTCTGATATTTTTATTTCTATTTTATTTCCTACGTAGTACAGTGATATCTCTGGTTCACTATCAAGTTCAGGTAAACACGTGGAAAATCCTCTGTGCAGGGAATCACGCAAGAGAATTTCTTTTACAAAACATTGTTTTAAAGAAGCGTCCAGGTTAAAAATAAATTTTGTTATTGTAGGAAATGAATCATCAGATTCACTATCTGAAAGAAGGTCTACAAAACTACTTCCCTCTGCAAAATTAAAGTTAACTGTTCCACTTTCACCCAGAGATCGTCCCGGATCTAAAAAATGTAATGCGTCAACTATACACTCCCGAATCGGGAAATGTCGTGTATAGGTCTTTGACTCAAATTGAATTGTAAACTTGAGGGCGACGCTTATTTTGTGATGCGGTAAATTAAAAGTATTTGCTTTTAGGGGACAACAAAACTTATCAATTTGCCCAGGCTCTAGTGATGTTTCCAAATTCCAGGTGCTTTGTGAGCTGTCTACACCAACGCAAAATTGCCAGTGCTCAGAGTTAAATATAAAGGTATCTGAAACATTTTTTATAGTAATTATAAGCGTTTGGGTGGCGAATTGCAAAGGCAAATTTGACGATGGAACAACTGTACAAGCTACACTTAAAACATTTGTACTAAACGATTTCAGTCTTGTGGAAAGAGCAGCTACGTTTTTGCAAACTCGCAATTCTGACAAAATGTTGTGCAAATAATTTCTCTTTTTACTAACATCTCCAAATTTTTTAGTCTGTGCCACTAATAGTTCAACTTCATCAGAGTTATCTTCCATTGTATTGGAAATGTAGTTGCAAAAGACAAGGCGATATAAAAATTATAAAGCATTTATTCAAGAGTTTGTACGATTTTGCACCAACTATCACAGAAAAACTATTTGAGTGGATTACTTCTATCTAGGATTTCTTTTCTTCTATGTAAATTAATGTATTCTGAATGAGTCCATATTCCTCCAATGTACAGTCGATACAGGACAGCCTTCCATGAGGAACAGGTAAGATTATGTCGTAGAATTTAAAGGTTGATGCTAAGGTTCCGTCGATAGCACTTCCTGATGTACTGCTTTCCTCCCTCTCGGCAATAACTTTCCCCAAATGGTCGGCCAATGTCTTCAGCTGGGTGTCAATGGGTACCCTTAATTTGAAGCGAAGTCCTGAAATCGAAACAAAAGAAAAGCTTTATTAAAAAATCGTCAAAATTTGTTGATGCATAAAGTTGAAACTGCACAAAACACACCGTTCTTTCTCTCATTGATTTTCAATATGATAACTTTCTTTTTCTTTGATTTCATTTCATCATTTTTGAGATCAGGCAACATTTCATAGCTACCATTACGGTATCCCGCAAAAGATGTCACTGAAGCCGAAGATGCAACCAATGAACTTGATGATGTGCTAAAATCGTAGTTGTGAATGCATGAGTAATTTAACCAGAATATGAAATACATTTAAATTTTATGTGCCAATTTTTTATATTTACGCAGTAGATGGCCTAATTGATTCCATTGACTCCTGTTTGTGTAAAATAGTTAACCCCCTTCCTGGCATAATCTCAGGTAGCTGCTTAACTGACAATTTTGTTCCTGATCCGTTGAAATTTACATCACAGGAATGAATTACAGATCTTTTGTCGTTCACCTAACATGATAAATTAGGTTGACGTTGACTGACTATTGGAAAGCTATATTCGATGCGCTAATAGTAAACTACAACATACCACAATGACGACACCATCGGGGTATTGAGTGGTTAATTCTGTTGGCAAATATCCGTTAAATATTTCATTTATAAAGCGTATAACCGACATGGTAGAATAACTTCGGAACCCGGTAGAACCCAAAATTATACCATTCTTGAAAATCGTCAGTTCAATCACGTCGGAGTGCTGAGCAATTTTTCATCAAAAACGAATTTTATTGTAAGTGCTGATGAACTAATGTATGATTTTGATTGAGATAATGATGGACATTTTTTGAGCTACCTTAAATGTTGCTCCATTATTGGTAGTACACAGCTTCATTGACTGATTTCTGTCCATACGATAATTCAAGAGTGCAACCGCCTGCAACAATTTATCGAAATCAGGAGCAATTGGTACCCAGTTGCAACAAGCTTTTGGCAAGTTATCTGTTGACCCTGCGGAAATCGGTCGACTTGCACTAGACATGCCAATCTTTGTTGAACTAGGACAACTTAATGCATCAACTCCCTTAACGTTTGACTCATCCATATCTGATTCTGAATCTGACAGGTCTCCTATTAACATTAGTTTTCCAAGCAAATTCTTCTCTTGGCTACTTATAGTTTCCTGATTGATTAAAAATTGTTTCAGCAAACTTGTAAATGTCAGTGATATCATGAAAAATTCGGAAAACTAAGCGCATTTTTCTACCTGTACTGTGTCCATTTTGTTATCAATTTCATTGACATGCTTCGAAAGCGTATCAAGACGGGACTTAGAGCTATCATTATCCGTAGAATTTTTTCGGGATAAGGTCAGCAAATCCTTCAACTCTTTTTTCATGTCACTCAAGTCCGCAGACTGTCTCTCCACCTCTGCACATAATGAGACAAGCTGAGCCTGGACACGTTTTTTAAAACGAGCCTCCGCGTCCCTCTGCTTTGAAGCAGCTTGCTTATCATTTAAGCCTGAAACTGCACAAGTGGGCGTGGGAGGCAATCCACCATTACCGGAAGTCAAGTGTTTATTATTGGCCAAATTAGATTCAGATATGCTTGCAGAAGCTATCCTATTTTCGTTATTGATCTGGTCATTTTCAATTTTGTTCAGCACCTTCTCTTTTCCGGCAACCTGATTTTTATTGTAAGATATTCCAACAGGGGGACTTTCTTTCACATCACCGGGAAAATACTTTTTGTAAATCATTTCGGTTTCCGGAATTAGAGATATTTGGGATGCCGGGGGATACAGTGAACTTGCTGGCTTTCTTAATTCTTTTTGAGCTGTTAGAATTGCCCTCATTTGAGACATGCCGATACTGTTTAATGTACTAAAATCATGAGCTTGACCATGAGTGGAGTGGGCAACAGAATTTGCATTAAAGGCATGTGACATCAAATTGTCATCCATGAAAGGCAGATAGCCTGGAACCGAATAGGGGACACCTTCTGGATCATCCCTGGGACGACTTCTTCGATGAGATTCCCGTTTCTTTGAGTTATCTTTCCCACTTTCAAACAAAATGCATTATGATGTAAATGAATGGACTGAAGTGAATACACTTGTGTAAGATTTTTGAATTAATACAGGTATGTATATATTTTTCAGGTACCGTGTTGAGTATACTCCGTCTCCATCACCTGCACCTTTATCCGAGGAAGCGGACGCGGTTGGAATAATGAGATATGGGAACTTTTTGGCAGAATGATCAGACATTTTTTCTTATGGTAGGTTTTAACTTCAAATTATGCTGGACTCTTAACATAACTAATGATGATAAAATGATTGAAGCCATATAGGCATACACAATACATAAGTGGGAAATCTAATTAAACTGTGATAAATTATAAAAAGCATACTTACCAAAAACTATTCTGATGTCATGACTGAAGAAGGCCTTTTCGCATTCAAGATTGGTTAAGGTTTTAATTCCAACTTCAAGTAAACTTGTAACAATACAGTCAACACTCAGCAGAGTTTACAATTATTATTTATTGAGTAACGACAAACAGTTCAATAGATGAATCCAATCCCAATCCACTCCCAATTATGCACAACATTCTTTTCTGCGATATCTTTGAATGAAGTCAACTTCCAGTGCCTGTGTAACTACTAGACCATGACGACACTTGAAGCCAAGGGATCAGTCTGCCCTTTGAAGAAAAGAAGGGCACAGATGGAGACGGGAAACCACTGACGAGCTGGAAATCCAAGGCCTGCAGGCTGTGAGGGTTGTTTTTTTCACTATACTTTCGAACGAACACTTCAACTTTAGTTGTAAAGCTTTCACCAAAGTTATGCAAATGGTAAGCTCCTCGATGTTGTTTGTTTAACGGTGATGTATGTGGAGTTAACTTGGAATATAAAATTTCGAGGAGATGAGCTGAAACAAAGCGTTGATGAAAAACGTTCCAAAATAGCCATCAACTACAACCACATTACATAACACAAGTAAATGACAAAGAAAGACCAGCTTGTTTCACTCTTCTACTTCTCACTTCTGCTGAAGTTACATTTACGAAGTTGAGTTGAACTACACTTTCACTAACAAAACAAAACAAGGCATGAGAAAAACATGCTGCCGCCACCAACAGATGCTCATACACACATGTACACATGATACAGGCACTTCCCATCCCAAACACAACAAAACACTGGAGTATCATCCATCACAATCATTGATCTTTGCCAAGCATAGGCTTTTCCCCTTTGAAAAATTGTCATCTGGTTTTGTGCGTAAAAATGTGTGCAATGTGCATGTGCACTTGATATGGCGAAAATCATTCATGGAAATTGGAATGGGAGAAAATAGAAAGTGAAACAGAGTTATTTTCTTTAATGCAAAATAACTGTCGTACTACCATATTAATCTGTGAAAGTTAACTCTAGTATTGTAGATCAAATTCATTGAGAACTCATTAGTCAAGCTCTCAAAATCGTCAGCAAATTGTCATTATACAAAGTTTAACTATGTCAATCATGTACAAAACTGCGTTGTCTTGTACAAAAACTTTCCTATTTATGAGTAGTAGTGGTAGTGCACTGCAGAAATGCTCATTTCAAAGTGGCAAATTAGCAGCGGCCTCGTTTGCCAAAGCAATCAATCCCAGTCCTCGTCAACTTCTTCCGAAGCAATTTTCTTTCACATTTCCAGCCCCTGTGATTAAACAAGGATGCCGGAGAGTGCAACGAAGTCGATTGAATTTGAATTTCAAGGACCGCGCTTTTCGTAGGAAAGTTTGCGCTGGAAGCGGTCTCGCGTTTTCGTTAAGTTTGTTAGGACTGTTTAACAAAAAGGAGGAGCTTTCGGTGGAAGACCAAATTTTAATGGAAATGAAGAAAGCTATTTTAGCAATCCAAGTAAAACAAGCTAATACGTTATACATGGTCGCATTTTTCTCTAAATTAACGTTTAACTTATTACGATTCTGACTCTTCCATCTATTTATGTGATGAATTAGGAAGGTGAAATTAGAAAAGCACAATGGCATTTAGATGTTGCATGGAAAATGTGCACCGAGGAAGATTTGGAGAAGGCGAAGACACAAATATTAGACATAAGGGCTAACCTGGCCTTCCAAATTGGAGACTTGGATGCAGCTGAAAATTTATTTAGAACGGTTTGCCAGCGATTAGTTTATCACCAAGAAGTATCTGTAAAAGATAACGCAATTGTGGAGATTAGCATAAAGATGGCTCAAATATTGGCGTTGAGGGGAAAGCATGAAGAAAGTATGTCTGGATTTCAGTATTGTGCCGATACTCAAAGAGAAAAGGTTTAAATATATTTTACATAAATTTAATCAAATTGAACAATAATGGTTAGTAATAACGAAAAACCAGAAAATATTAAGATTCTTTATTACATTTATGTAATTACAGATAGAAAAGAATGGGATTCAAGATGAGGACACTTTACTTCTAGCTGCTTGGTCGCTTCATAGTCTGGCTCAAGAATATTTAAGTAAAGGAACGGAAAATCATATAGATCACAGATTAGTTCAGAAAGCATCAGATCTTTGTACAGAAGCTTATAAATATGCTTCTAAAGCAATCGGTTCAGATTCTCAACAGGTGAGCATTTTTTTACATACTGATGTTTTTAAAAATATTCAAAAATTCATAACTTTTGGTGCAATCTATTCAAGTTCTTTTCTATTACTATCTATTACTTTTAACAGGCCGTGGCAATTAATTCAGATTTAGCATCGATATTAGCACTACAAGGAGATATTGACGCAGCATTAGAACGATACAAAGAATGTGAAGCCATTGCTGCGGAAAAACATACATATTTACAACCAGCTATTCGGGTTAATACTGGAAGTTTGTACCTGCAGGTAAATTTTTAATTGGTTTTAAATTTGAATATGAGAATATATGTCTGCTATTTACTAAATTAGCCAAAATTAAAATTGACTTTTGTTTGTTTTATGTCCGGAGAAGAAAGGGAACTATGATGAAGCAGAAAGACTTTGTAAAGAAGCGAAAAAGTTAGCAGCAAAATACAGAGATAAAGAGTCAGCCCTTCGAGCAGAGGAGTGTATAGTTAAAAGTAATCAAATGAAATCAGAAGATGCCGATGTGGATAAGAGAGTGAACAAAGGAACTCGTCCATCATCATCGTCTGGATAAGCATGACTATCTGGTGCTGTGGTTGTTGTTGCTTTAAAATTTTATTTTGTTTTTATTTCTTGTTGAATACCAATTTATAAAGTATCCTCACATTAAAAACCTTTTTATGACTGTTAAATAATTTATGTTATTAAATTATTTCAATGCGTATAATTCCAATTTTTATGGCAAGACTTGCGTAATATTCTGTCAAATGACATAGGAGCCATTTTGAAGTTCAATGTACAAAAAAAAGCTATGAAAACTTCTATTCTAGTAATCCTTCTTAGTTGACTATAATTATCGTCTTGATAAGGAAAACTGATGGAATTCAAAAGTATCATTAAAGAGTCACAATTAACTTTTCAGTCGTCTTGAATATTCGCATGTCTTGATTTGTCATCCTATAATTTTCTGCATGCATTGAAAAGTTGAAAGTGTTAACTCGAAAAATTATATAGTCTTATTTCACACAGCAGACAGTTAAAATGAAATAACTGTCGGAAACGTTTAAAATTGAGCATGGAAATTCACAGGCAAAAATTATATTGCAACAAAAACTGAAAATGTTTGCATTGAAGTCTAGTGGTTAGATTCTAAGTAAAATGTTTCAAAAAATTGATAGCATCAAAAATACAAAGATTCTGAATTTTTAACAAGCTTGTGACTATCTAAAGATTGTGGGGTTTATTTCCTAAAGTTATTCGGACATGATATGATAGCAAATGGCATGGGCAAGATACATACATATGTATGATGTATGCATGCATTTTATCAGTTCTTCTTGCATTGCATACTTACCCATTTGTTCATTGGTTTTTGGGATGACAAAAATACTCAAAATTTCATCGTAAATTCATTCGTAAAGTTTTCAAATCTTTATTAATTAACTCATAAAACAGAGATGTGGTGCATTACTATACACCTAACCCATTTCAAAGCGCATTGTTAGTCCGTCATTGTTTCAGCTAGCTTACCTGTTTTTATAATATGTTGATACACAGGTGCACACAAAGAAGATTGCTAATGTTCATATGTAGATGATGATAAATATGGTACAATTTATAAATTACATGCAATGCATACTGAAAATTTTGATAGGCGATTGATATACATACATGCACAACTTCAATACATTCAACTGATTCAACAGACAAATATATGCATCGCTACTGTGTCCATTTTAGATAGAGATACGAAAGGTCGAACAACGTTTACAAGTACATCTTTCATGTTTAGCAGAAATTCGTTGTCCAGTCAAAGGAAGTTTGTTAATATTTTTATGAGCTTTTGCTTTTAAAAAATATTGGCTCATGGCCACGTACAAAACGATAGGTTGTAGGTTAATTGTTTGATCTTTTTAAAACAGACAAGGGTTTTCACTAAAAATAGAATAATGAGCAAAGGTGAACAACGAAACATCATGGACATTTCTAAAATTAATTATTCATTAACACAAAAATAGAAGTAATGGTCATTATTATGTAACATTTGAAATAATGTCTGTGGAATCCTTAGATATAAAATGAAACACAGAAAACATAAGAGTGATCGCTATGTCAAGCGATACATGGAATTTTTTGGCATCCTATGAAATTAAATAACATTTTGTAGAATTTAGTTACATGAGATGAGGATTACGAGCGATCATTAAAATGACAAGGGCTACTTCCTGGTCAATTTACAAAAGTTCTAACTTTTCTGTAAAATTTTAGACTAATTTTCCTGCTCCGAAAGGAAGATTTTAAAGCTAGTTTGCTCATGACTATGACTATCTTTATGTCGCCAATTTATTTGTAACAGGCTGTCCTATTGTATGTGGAGTTAGTGACTTTAGATGGTGTTAGTGTTATGGAATGATAATCACAATCAGTATGCAATATGCATGCATGTGCTTGTATAACATGCTTATATTTTGTTATGCACTGATATAAGGTAGCACTTGAATTAAAATCCCATTCAATTCAATAATCTTGTAAAGTTAATTGAATTTTGTACATTTGTAGATTATAATAATTTAAGATTTAATTCATTTAGCATGTTGCTCGTGAAATAAAAAGAACTACATAGTCTAGTCATGGAAGACAGTTCCATTAAAAAATTACATAACATGTGTTTGAACTATCGTTCTCCGAAATAGAGTATAAAATTTATTTGGCTTCCCTTTCAGTCCAGTCTTTGAATGACGTAAACATTTAGGTGGGCACATTTATGCACTATAAATTTCTTTTTAGGTAATAGTTTTTAAGCATCAAGTTCAATTGAAATCTTTTTATTTTCGAGTATCCTGTCTGAAATAGTCATGCAAACAGCACGCTCTCTCATCTGACCTGACTCCAACAATTTCATTCTGATTTTCAAGCCACTCTCTGTCTGACCACCACATTTTTACTGTGAAATTCAATGCAAATTAAATACATAATAGGCATATTTACGCATAGTACTGCACACATTGCAAACACGGTAACTGACTTGCATTTTATTCTTTAGCTCCCTCCTGCTACTTTTAAGTCATGAATTTACGTGAGAGAAAAAGGAAGTGAGTATTAGTATCATTAAGTATTATTTACAAATACGTAAACTATCAAGTTCAAGTCAAGCGTGCCTTATAAAATATATGTTCCACTTCTAATCAAAGCGCAGGTAATGTTACTACTAACTATTGTTCAAAATGAGGTAAGAAAATGACCACGTTTCTCGCTCATTCTTTTTATCGCGTGAATGCTGTAAAACTCGGACTATTAAACTGATATTTTCGTTTAACAATAAAAAATTCTTTGTCAGTATATTATTTAGTGTAGATAGCATAGACATGCATTCAATATCAAAAGTTTGTTGAAAGAGAAGTCATCAATTGTATGGTTTGTTCTTACATTTAAAAAATCTTTGTAAGACCGTTTGCTTTGATACACTGCACTGCAACAATCAAAGTCGCCTTATTCTTTTGAACCAGCTTGCAACTAAATATTAAATGGACAATTTCAAAATTTATGAAAAATGTACAACACGAAGGAACCCATGTCGTCCACTTTGTGGGAAGTAGGAGCTTAAAAATTTAAGTATAATTTACAAGCCTGATTATGTCTGAGCGTTTTCGAGTTTGATATTTTTGCCTGAGAATTGCTGATAATTAAACAAGAGTAAATTTAGTTGATCGAGTAATAAATTATTCTTGTAGAAATCTGGTAAAACGAACTAAACTTTACAATTTTTAACCAATATTATGTGACTGGCAATGGCAGTGTCATGGTCAATGTTCTACACGGTTCTACATAAAAATACTTCGCTTTCGTCCGTGCGTCCATTCGTGAACGCCAAAAGAATGTTCATATTTGTATTTTGTTTGTACTTAAGATGATTTTAAGCTAAAAGTTTGTATACATCTTAAAAATCAGTATGTTCCATTGAGTTTAGTGAAAACATTACTTTTGCTTAAAAATCGTGATTTGCCGTGAGTAGCAATATCAATATTATGATCAGAGTGACAGTTACAAAACAAACGTTACAACAATAAAATAGAGTATTATACAATACATATAACTCAACCTTTAAAAAACAGTACATGTCTGTGGATTTTTCATTGAATAAACCTGACAACAGGATATAGGGAACTTGCGACTAATATGCTCAAAAAATAGCTAGAATGATTATTGTTTTATGAAGAAATAAAATTGTTTTCATTTTTGCAAGTTAAATGCCGCTAGAGTGTTTGCTTGTAAAAAATGAGAACTTCATATCGTTTTGGCGCTAAAATGGGTCAACA